>BPLQ01009104.1:0-34214 GCA_021605075.1 Caerostris darwini | reverse complement strand
TTGTAAGTGGACTGTAATGTTCACGTTCTTGGTTCTAAACTATTGTAAAATAACGTACAGACACTTTTTCAGAAACTCATGTATATTCTTGAGGAGTTTTGGCATTGTGCTGTTACATTTTATTTCATTAAAAGTGAAACGAGTTTTGAGAGAATAGTGCAAACATTATACATTTCGATACTGCGTAATTATAATTGGTTAGAATTTAATAAGTAAAATATTTGATGGTCTTTGCAAAACAGGTTTTATAATTTGGGTTATAAATATGCATTTGTATTTATTTTTCATACCTTTTGATTTATCCCTAAATATTTAGCAAACGTTGGATTAGCTTGATTAAATATTTTCAAACTAAATTTATAAATATTATATTTAACTAAGATTTTTTATTAGTCTAATTAAATATTTGAATTAAAAAAAAACCCTTGTAGAAAATCCTTATTTTTTCTTCATGTAATTTGATCGTTATATTATCGTTTTAATAAAGAATGCAACTAATTTTTTAATCCTAGACCAGGGGTCGGCAACCTGTGGCTCGCGAGCCACATGCGGCTCTTTGGATGTGAGGCTGTGGCTCTTTAGTTCCATACGCAAATATTATTTATTTTATCAAAAAAAAAAAAAAAAAAATCGTTCTGAATCGATTAACGAGGATTCTATCTCTCAGTCACTTGTACTCACTTTTCACCGCACCCCCTCCCCCGTGACACGCGTCGCCACTGTTGTCAGTCCATCGGAAGCTTTTGAATGACGCCGTCGTCGAATGTTTCTATGTAGGTTTTAATTCGCTTTCGACGCAAGACAATTTGGCGTCTTCATCAGCGCTTTGGCTGTGACGTATAGTTTGTTATTTCAAGTAAAAGAGTTAGAAGCGAATTGTCTTCTCAATGTTATGTATGTATATATACACTGAAGTGACAAAAGTCATGGGATACCTCTTAATATCGTGTCGGCCCTCCTTTCGCCCGGCGAAGTGCAGCAACTTGACGTGGCATGGACTCAACAAGTCGTTGGAAGTCTTCTGCAGGAATATTGAGCCATGCTGTCTCGATAGACGTCCATAATTGTGAAAGCGTTGATGGTGCAGGATTTTGGGCATGAACAGACTTTCCAAGATGTCCCATACATGCTCGATGGGATTCATGTCGGGCGATCTAGGTGGCCAGATCATTCGTTGGAATTGTCCAGAATGTTCTTCAAACCAATCGCGAACAGTTGTGGCCCGGTGACATGGCGCATTGTCATCCATAAAAATCCCATCGTTGTTTGCGTACATGAAATCCATGAATGGCTGCAAGTGATCTCCAAGTAGCTGAACATAAGCATTTCCAGTCAATGTTCGGTCCAGTCGCACCAGAGGACCAAGTCCATGCCATGAAAGAACAGCCCACACCATTACAGAGCCGCCACCAGCTTGAACAGTGCCTTGCTGACAGTTTGGGTCCATGGCTTCGTGGGGTCTGTGCCACACTCGAACCCTACCATCAGCTCTTACCAACTGAAATCGTGACTCATCGGACCAGGCCACGGTTTTCCATTCATCTAGGGACCAACCGATATGCTCACGTGCCCACGAGAGTCGCTGCAAGCGATGTCGTTCTGTCAGTAAAGGCACTCGAGTCGGTCTTCTGCTGGAATAGCCTAAGAAAGCCAAATTTCTCCGCACAGTTCTAACAGACAAGTCCCTTGTACGTCCCACATTGATTTCTGCGGTTATTTGACGCAGTGTTGCTTGTCTGTTAGAATTTACGACTCTTTGCAGACGTCGCCGGTCTCGGTCGTTAAGTGCAGGCGGTCGACCACTGCGCTGTCCACGGTGGGATGTTATGCCTGAAATTTCATACTCTCGGCACACTCTTGACACAGTGGATCTGGGAATGTTGAATTCCCTAACGATTTCCGTCTAACATGCGTCTAGCTCCAACTAACATTCCGAGTTCAAAGTCTGTTAATTCCCGTCATGCGGTCATCATCACGTCAAAACCTCTTCACATGAATAACTTGAACAGAAATGAAAGCTCTATCCCCAGAAAGCACTGCGCATTTATACCTGTTCTACGCGATGCTACTACCATCTGAAAATTTGCATATTGCTATCCCATGACTTTTGTCACTTCAGTATACATATATATATATACTGAAGTGAAGTAGGTAACATAATAAGTATTATATTTTTAAAATACATAATGTACATACACATTATCTACTTTTTTTTTCAAGTCAATAAGAATTGTCAAACAAGAAACAAAGTACTACTGTTGGATATTACCGCGAAAGTGTTTTCATTAAAATATATATTTAATAAATTACCTATTTTATTAATCTATTTTATAGCTTTTATTATTTAAAAATTAGCGCTAAAATAGTAATTATAAATGTAAATACCTATAAATTGTTATTTAATAAACCTATTTTCGAACTCTGTGGATTAAAGTAGGTAGGTATTTGCGGTTTTAGATTGCTTATATGTTTGGAAATTTTCATTGGCTTTGGAATAGCTGGGCATAACATCTTTACTCGTAAACTAAGTATCTAATATTTACCAAAATTAAAAAAAAAACTACAGGCTCCAAAAACAAAAATAGAAATCAAGTTGCATGTTAAGTAACTGGACGCAATCTACAAGTAATCTTAATCGCAGTATCACTAGAAATTGCAAAAAAAGGCAAACCATTCACAGATGGTGAGTATGTCAACGATTGCTTCATACGTGCATCTGAAGAACTGTTTCGTGATTTCAAAAACAAACCAGAAATCTTGAAAAAAATCAAAGATTTGCCACTATCCGCTAAAACAGTACAAGATAAAATAGCTAAAATGTCTTCAAATGTAACATATTTGCAGGTGGAAGATATTCAACTTTCTTCTGCCCAGCCTATGTTTTGGTAGAAGAATTGGTTTGTTTAGAAGAAAAATTAATTCTTTTTGCAGAAGATATTCAGAGCGGTAAATTACTTCATTTTCAATTTCTAAAGCAATATCGTGATAAAACTAGTGCAACTGTTGACACGAGGTACTCCAGCACAGTTATAAAAAAAAATTAAAGATGAATTTGCTGACAGATTTGAGCTATTCAAAACCAACAAAACAACTCTAGCATTCATCTTCTTAACACAAATAGTAACGAAATCCCCATTGAGCCCTTTGGAATTGATACTGGATCTCTAGAAATGCAATTGATCGATTTAAAAGTAAAGCTTTGTGGAGTGGAAAATTTACAGAGTAGAAAAGCAAGTTGGAAGAGTTGGAGGTCCAGAAATGTATGTACGTAACGCAACAAAAGTGGACAGCTTTAAAAAGAAATGCCGCGAGTTGAGGCACTTATATTCGACGCATGGAATAGTCTTCAGATTGCTACAGTGAGGTGAAGAAGTTGGCATTTGGAGTGCTGACTATCTTTGGATCGACATATTCGTGCGAGTAAGCGTTTTCTTGCATGAATATAATTAAAAGTAAAGTAAGAAGCCAACCAACAAATGAAAATTTAGAGTCGTGTTTGAAACTTAAAGCAACAAGTTATGAGCCAAATTTATCCAAACTTTCTAAAACCATGCAAAGCCAATGCTCCCATTGAATTTGTTTGCTCAAATGTATGTTATTGTTTTTTTTTTTAAGTACAAATTAAATTGTTTAGTAAAGTTTAAATTTTCTACTTCAATAACCATGCAAAGCCATCGCTCCCATTGAATTTGTTTGTTATTGTACACGTTAGTGTTGTAAGTAAATGTTTAATTGTTTTAATTTTTTACTTAAATAATAAGTAATTATCTAATAATGAATAAATAGAATGATATAATGAATAAATAGATATTTTTTCTTATGAATAAATAGATTAGTTTTTTTTATCAAAAAACTTTATTTATGCGAGTACTAACAGGTGGGCTAGTATTATTAGATCGGCGCTACTAGTATTAAATCCATGTGATTTTTAGTTAGCCCTAACCTTCAAAAGACACGTGTATAAAGTTGAAAGCTGTTGCAATATTATTATGTGAGTTATAGCATTTTTAGTGAAGCAACTTTTGTTAATTTGAAAAAATGGATAAAAAGGAATTTCGTGTGTTAATAAAGCATTGCATTTTGGCGAAAAAAAATACTATTGAAGCCAAGGCTTGGCTTGATAAACATTATTCGAACTTTGCACCAGGAAAATCAACCGTAGAGAAGTGGTTTGATAAATTTAAACGAGGTGAAATGAGCACCGAGGACGATGCACGCAGTGGGCGCCCCAAAGAGGCTGTTACCGACGAAAACATCAAAAAAGTCCACAAAACAATTTCTGATAACCGTAAAGTGAAGTTGATTGAGATAGCTGAGAGCCTAAAGATATCAACATATCGTGTTGGACATATCGTGAAGGAATATTTGGATATGCGAAAACTCTGTTCAAAGTGGGTGCCGCGCGAGCTCACAATCGATCAAAAACAACAACAAATTGATGATTCTAAGCAGTGTTTGGAGCTGTTCAATCGTAAATAAAATCGAATTTTTGCGTCGATATGTGACAGTAGATGAAACATGGCTCTATCATTTCACACCGGAGTCCAATCGACAGTCAGCCGAGTGGACTTCACATGAACAACACTAAAAATGCTATAACTTCACTAAAAATACTATAACTCACATACTAATAGTGCAACAGCTATAAAATTTATACACGTATCTTTTGAAGGTTAGAGCTAACTAAAAATCATAGGAATTTAATACTAGTTGCACGATCTATATGTCAGCCTACGAACTTTTCAGCCCACCTGCTATTTATTGTTGGCAAGAAAATATTTTGTGGCTCTTTAAAAACTTTGAAATTTGTAAATTGCTATTTTTGGCTCTTCCGACTCAAAAGGTTGCCGACCCCTGTCCTAGACCAATCCCAACTTTCCTAGTTTTTTTTAAAATAGCATTACTGAGATCATGACAAGTTTCTTTATTTTAGTATATTCATATAATGGAATTCATATAATGTAAAAAAAATTGTTTATTGATACAATTGATTTCGTTACAAGATTCAAATGTGAATATATAAAAAATATATAATTTCCTTCTGTACAAAATTTGCTATAGAATTAAAAAATATTTGCTATCAAATTTCAGATTCTAATTTATTAAGAAGAGTTTTGTCGTACTCCTCAACCATTTGCAAATACCTTTCTGTAAAATTGCGGGAAAAATACGGGTAAATTGAATTTTGAATAACACTTGATTCTACAGTACAACAGTATCTGCCGAATTTTAAAGATTCGTAAATGTTATAAAATAATATGAAAAAATTTGCATAGATGCTTAGCTAACGTGCATGATGATCCTTGCTCATCGATCGAAGTTATCGTTTTTTGAAGCATTGTTTAACGATAATGACTTAGACAGCCTGTACACGCATTTCTCATCATCAATCAATCGGGCTTGTGAGATTTCACCAGATTTTCTTAAATACAAACAAATGAGCAGCAGGAAAGTAATACTCTCCCTTCATGACTACTGTCATGCAATGGGATAAACAAAATACATAAGTCTATCACATAATATATAATTTTTCTGCACTATGGTGCCTTCAAATTTGAATGTTTGAGATACATGAACATATATTTGAGATACATGAACATAACATTGTTGTTGTTTCTTATCCCACTTGGCTTATCAAAACCCACGAGCCCATACGTACTCATGATTGAAGAGGAAGGAAGCAGCTTCTGTTGTGATGGAGCACCCGTAGGTAGAAGTCTGACTTTGGCTCCGTGACGCTCTTACAGTCGTAGGAGACCGGTACCTACGGCTTAAAGTGGATTCCGAGCCACTACAAACATACATGGCACCGCCGGGATTCGAACCCGAAACCTGTGGCAAAGAGCGCCAGAACACTAGACACTCGGCCATTCAGGTCCCAAATTTGTGAATGCCAACGGCACGCGGTGTACCCAGGTGGTCACCCACCCAAGTACTGACCGCGCCCAATGATGCTTGACTTCGGTGAATAGTTCAATATAGTTGAGTAAAATAAAATACAGACAGGTTTGGGAGAAACTCATCTGTTTTATTGAAGTGTTTAATGTACTATGCTTTTACATTTTATTTGATTACATGTGAGAATAGTTTTTAGGAGATAGTACAGACATTTAATCTCTATATAAATAGTCACTATACATGAACTGTATAGTTCAAGTTATTTGTTCTGTACTATGTTAAAATAAAGTACAGGCAGTTTTTCAGAAACTCTTCTGTAATCTTGATGAGTTTTAAGGACTGTGCTGTTACATTTTATTTAATTACATATGAGAATAGTTTTGAAACAGTTCAAAAATTTTATTCTCGATATCCATAGTCACTGTACATGAACCGTATAGTTCTGGTTCGTGGTTCTAAACTATGGTAAAATAAAGTACAGCCAGGTTTTGGGAGAAACTCATCTGTTTCTTGATGAGTTTTAGTGGTGTGCTGTTACATTTTATATGATTACATGTGATAATAGTTTTTAGAGAATAGTACAATTATTTAATTTCAATATCCATAGTCATGGTACATGAACTGTATAGTTCAGGTTATTTGTTGTAAACTATGGTAAAATAAAATACAGCCAGTTTTGAGAAATTATTCTGTAATCTTGTAATCTTTTAAATCATGAAGTAAGAGTTTTGTTTCATCCCTGGTTGATCGCAACAATCTTCTTTTTTAGATTGGTTGTTATAAAACAGGGAAAATGAAATTCGTCAAAGTCTTTGTAGAACACTTTCCGTATGAAAGGGATTTCTAAAAGGCCATGACACATTCTAAACTGTATACCACAGCTTATTTTGCTGTAAAAGTCTTTGAAGATGTTTCTAATATTATATTATATAGTTTTCATGAAGTAGATTTTGCTTAGAAACTGCATGCGACTTCAAAAGCTCGTTTTAGGCTGTATGGCCAATGATATAAAGCGACTTCAACTTGTCAAATTTGCCTATCATTTTCCAATGCTGCATTATTTTTTACGTATGCTTCTTTGTCTCAATTTTGGTTTATTTTCTTCCTTACATTTTAAATCATGAAGTAAGTTTTTTGTTTTTAACCCTGTTAGATCGCAACAATCTTTTTTTTTTAGATTGGTTGTTATAAAACAGGGAAAATTAAATTCGTCATAGTCTTTGTAGAACACTTTCCGTATGAAAGGGGATTTCTAAAAGGCCATGACACATTCTAAACCGTATACTACAGTTCATTTTGTTGTAAAGTTTTTTGAAGATGTTTCTAACAATATATGATATAGTTTTCACGAAAAGTTTACATGAAGTAGAATTTGCTTAGAAACTGCATGCGACTTTAAAGCTTGTTTTAGGCTGTATGGCCAATGATTTTAAGCGACTTCAACTCCTCAAATTTGCGTATGATTTTCTAATGCAGCATCTTTTTTTACGTATGCTGGGTAACGTTTGTGAATATTTACTAATTTAATTACAGTGTTTTTTCCAAAATTCTTGAAATCATATGTATTACAATAATTCATATCATCATAAATTCATATGTATGACATAATCAATAAAATTCATATCAACATTCATATAAACTATTCTATACTATGTTAAAATAAAGTACAGCCAGTTTTTCAGAAACTCATCTGTAATCTTGATGAGTTTTAAGGACTGTGCTGTTACATTTTATTTAATTACATATAAGAATAGTTTTGAAACAGTTCAAAAATTTTATTCTCGATATCCATAGTCACTGTACATGAACCGTATAGTTCAGGTTCGTGGTTCTAAGCTATGGTAAAATAAAGTACAGCCAGGTTTTCGAAAAATGAAATGTAACCGTATAGTTACATTTCATTTTTTTAAAAATTTTTATCATTTTTTTGCATTTGTATTTATTTTTCATACCTTTTTGATTTATCCCTAAACATTTTGCAAGCGTTGGATTAGCGTGATGAAATATTTTCAAACTAAATTTATAAATATTATATTTAACTAAGATTTTTTATTAGTTTAATTAAATATTTGAAAAAAATACCGTTGTAGAAAATCATTATTTTTTCTTCATTTAATTTGATCGTAATATCATCGTTTTAATAAAGAATGCAACTAATTTTTTTATCCTAGAACAATCCCAACTTTCCTAGTTTTTTTAAAATAGCATTACTGAGATCATGACAAGTTTCTTTATTTTAGTAAATTTATATAATATACGAAATTTAAAAAAAATTGTTTATTCATAGAATTAAAGATTTCTTTAGAAGATTCAAATGTGAATATATAAAAACTAGATAATTTCCTTATGTACAAAGTTTTCTAGAGAATTAAAAAATATTTGCTATCAAATTTCAGATTCTAATTTATTAAGAAAGAGTTTTGTCGTACTCCTCAAACATTTGCAAATACCTTTCTGTAAAGTTGCGTGTAGAATATGGGTAAATTGAATTTTGAATAACTCTTGATACTACAGTACAACAGTATCTGCCAAATTTTAAAGATTCGTAAATGTTATAAAATAATATGAAAATATTTACATCGATGCTTAGCTAACGGATATGATGATCCTTGCTCATCTATAAAGTTATCGTTTTTTGAAGCAATGTTTCACGATAATGACTTAGACAACCTGTACAAGCATTTCTCATCGTCAACCAATCGGGCTTGTGAGATTTCACCAGATTTTCTTATATACAAACAAATGAGCAGCAGTGAAGTAATGCTCTCCCTTCATGACTACTGTCATGTAATGGGATAAACAAAATACATAAGTCTATCACCTAATATATATTTTTTCTTCAATATGGCTCCCTCAGATTTGAATGTTTGAGATACATAAACATATAGTTCAATATAGTTGAGTAAAATAACATACAGACAGGTTTTGGAGAAACTCATCTGTTATATTGAAGTGTTTAATGTACTGTGCTTTTGCATTTTATTTGATTACATGTCAGAATAGTTTTTAGGAAAGAGTACAAACATTTAATCTCAATATCTGTAGTCATGGTACATGAACTGTATAGTTCAGGTTATTTGTTCTGAACTTTGGTAAAATAAAGTACAGCCAGTTTTCAGAAACTCATCTGTAATCTTGATGAGTTTTAAGGACTGTGCTGTTACATTTTATTTAATTACATATGAGAATAGTTTTGAAACATTTCAAAAATTTTATTCTCGATATCCATAGTCACTGTACATGAACCGTATAGTTCTGGTTCGTGGTTCTAAACTATGGTAAAATAAAGTACAGCCAGGTTTTGGGAGAAATTCATCTGTTTCTTGATGAGTTTTAGCGGTGTGCTGTTACATTTTATATGATTACATGTGATAATAGTTTTTAGAGAATAGTACAATTATTTAATTTCAATATTCATAGTCATGGTACATGAACTGTATAGTTCAGGTTATTTGTTGTAATCTATGGTAAAATAAAGTACAGGCAGGTTTGAGAAACTAATGTGTAATCTTGTAATCTTTTAAATTATGAAGTAAGTTTTTTGTTTTATCCCTGTTTGATCGCAATAATCTTCCTTTTTAGATTGGTTGTTAGAAAACAGGGAAAATTAAATTCGTCATAGACTTTGTAGAAGACTTTCCGTATGAAAGGGATTTCTATAAGGCCATGACACATTCTAAACCGTATACTACAGCTCATTTTGCTATAAAAGTTTTTGAAGATGTGTCTGACAATTTATGATATAGTTTTCATGAAAAGTTTACATGAAGTGGATTTTGCTTAGAAACTGCATGCGACTTTAAAGCTTGCTTTAGGCCGTATGGTCAATAATTTTAAGCGACTTCGACTTCTGAAATTTGCTTATCATTTTCCAATGCAGCATTATTTTTTACGTATGCTTCTTTATCTCAATTTTGGTTTATTTTCTTCGTTAAGTTTTAAATCATGAAGTAAGTTTTTTGTTTTTAACCCTGTTTGATCGCAGCAATTCTTTTTTAGATTGGTTGTTAGAAAACAGGGAAAATTAAATTCGTCATTGTCTTTGTAGAACACTTTCCGTATTAAAGGGATTTCCAAAAGGCCATGACACAATCTAAACTGTATACCACAGCTTATTTTTCTGTAAAAGTCTTTGAAGATGTTTCTAATATTATATTATATAGTTTTCATGAAAAGTTTAGATGAAGTAAATTTTGTTTAGAAACTGCATGCGACTTTAAAGCTTGTTTTAGGCTGTATGGCCAATGATTTTAAGCGACTTCAACTCGTCAAATCTGCCTATAATTTTCCAATGCAGCATTTTTTTTACGTATGCTTCTTTGTCTCAATTTTGGTTTATTTTATTCGTTAAATTTTATATCATGAAGTAAGTTAAGTTAGTTAATTCATGTAGTGTATATTTTTAGAAGTTCAAAAGTGTTTTCTTTATATAACATGAGAGTAAGCAAAAGGTAAGATTAAAAGTGTTTGATAGTAATTTTAGTAATTATGTTGAGATATTTATTCTAATTCTTGTAAGATATGTTTGACATAATTTTTTTTTAGTTTGAAATTTTTGAATACTTCCAAAATATTTTAAATTTATAAAATTCCTATTTGATAATTTATTTTTATGTATTGAATCGTATCTAAGGTTTTTAATTTTTGCTAAGTAAATTACCTTAAGATAATTGTTTTATACTTGCCAAATTCTTTTAAATTTAATTTTTGGTTGTATTGAATTGAAAATGGGGAAAGGAAAATATTTTTTTCAGTCAAATACCTATCTACAATTGACAGTTCTAAATAGGCAAAACTGAATCTTATCTGTGATTTATTAGAACAATAATCGTTTTCCTCGAGAGTTTCAGAACAGCACATGGATATATATAAGCTTTGAATATATTTTTAATATTACATAATTACCTTATTCTATGTGTAAAATTCATTGGTTTAATGTTAAGTATCTTTACGTCTGGAAAATATTATATTTACCCCAATTTTATTTCATTTTCTTTGTTAAACCTTAATTCATGAAGGAATTTTGCATGGTTAACCCTGTAGTTTTGCATTAATCTTTTTAGATTGTTTATTTAGAAACAGGGAAAATAAACTTTTTGGTATCCTTTGTAGAATACATTCTCTGTGAAAGTGATTTCTAAAAGGTTATGATACATTATAAATTGAATACAACATTTTATTATGATATACCATAAACAGTTATTTTGATATGTATGAAGATATGATTACATAAAATTATTATGATATAAAAAAGATTAAAGAAATTTGAAGAGTTTCACGAGAGAACATGTAGATATATAACATTAGAATATATTTTTAATATTATAGAATAGCTTTATTCTATTTATAAAAACCAATTGTTTGAATAATAAATAATTTTACATTAAGCAATATATTTATTACCTTTACCTCAAATTTGTTTTATTTTCTTCGTTAAGCTTTAATTCATGAAGTTGGATTTTATGGTTAACCCTGTAGGTTTGCATCAACTTTTTTAGGTTGTTTGTTTAGAAACAGGGAAAATTAAATTCATGGTATCTTTTGTAGAATACTTTCTTTGTGAAAGGGATTTCTAAAAGGCCATGATACATTATAATCAGTATATTACAGAACATTACGAAGTAAAAAATTTTGAAAATTATTTTAGAAAAGGTATATTTCACATTTTTGTGAATAATAACATATCATGTAAATTTTCCTTTTTGTTTAATTTTGTATTAATTTCAATAATATTTTTCTTTCGAAACATTAAAAAAAGTCACTGGAAACCCATACAGAGTTTTACAATGAAAGAAAATGGTTTATGGATAGAATTGATTCAGTTAGATGACTCAAATATTAATATTTACAATATAAATCATTTCCTTGTTTGCAAAATTTAGTATTGCCCTCAGAATTAAAAAAAAATCACTATTAAATTTCAGATTTTACTTTATTAAGAAATAGATTTGTCGTTTCCCCAATCATTTGCATCTACCTTTCTTTGAGGTTGACTATAGTGTGGGGAAATATCAAATTCTCAACAAAATATTCATATTCTTCTCGTTCTTTGGAAGAAGTTTGAGTATTTCTTAAAAGAGTACAACGGTATTATCTCCTAAATTTTAATGATTTGTGTTATGAAAGTAATATGAAAATATTTACAGACTGGTACTTCCATAAACTATGGTAAAAAAAAAGCTCACCCAGATTTTGGAGAAACTCCTCTGTTTTCTTGAAGGGTTTTAGGTACTGTGCTCATACATTTCATTTGATTATATGTGAGAGTAATTTTCAGAAAACAGTACAAACATTTTGCTTTCAATATCCATAGTCACTTTACATGAACCGTATAGTTTCGGTTCGTGTTTCAAAACTATGGTAAAATTAAGTACAGCCAGGTTTTGGGAAACTCATCAATAATCTTGAAGAGTGTTTATGTGCTGTTACAATTTATTTGATTACATATGAGAATATTTTTAATTGCCCACTGAATTAAAAAGAAATTATATAATTTTAGATTTTACTTTATTAAGAATTAGATTTTTCGTATCCCCAGTCATTTGCAAATACCTTTCTTTGAGGTTGACTGTAGCAGATAGAAATATATCAAATAATCAAATAAATAATCATATTCTTCACGTTGTTTGGAAGAATTTTGAATATTTCTTAAAAGAGTACAACATTATTATCTATTAAATTTTAATGATATCTGTTATGAAAGTAATATTAAATTATTTACAGACTGGTACTCACATAAACTATGGAAAAATAAAGCACACACAGTCTTTGGATAAACTCATATGTTTCTGGAAGAGTTTTAGGTACTGGTCTTTTACATTTCCTTTGAATATATGCGAGAATAGTTTTCAGAGAACAGTACAAACATTTTGCTTTCAATATCCATAGTCACTTTGCATGAACCGTATAGTTCCGGTTCGTGTTTCAAAACTATGGTAAAAGAAAGTACAGCCAGGTTATGTGAAAGTCATCTGTCGTCTTGAAGAGTTTTAATTACTGTGCTGTAACATTTTATTTAATTACATATGAGAATAGTTTTGAAACAGTTCAAAAATTTTATTTTCTGTATCCATGGTTATTGTACATGTATCGTATAGTTCAGGTTGCAGGTTCAAAATTATGGTAAAAAAAGTACAGCCAGGTTTTGGAGAAACTTATCTGTTTTATTGAAGTGTTTAATTTACTGTGCTTTTACATTTTATTTGATTACATGTGAAACTAGTTTTTAGGAAATTGTACAAACATTTAATCTGAATATCCATAGTCACGGCACATGAACTGTATAGTTCAGGTTATTTGTTCTCTACTATGTTAAAATAAAGTACAGGCAGTTTTTCAGAAACTCATCTGTAATCTTGAAGATTTTTAGGCATTGTGTTCTTACAGTTCATTTGATTACATGTGAGAATAGTTTTTAGAGAATAGAACAAACATTTAATCTCAATATCTATAGTCACGGTACATGAACTGTACAGTTCAGGTTATTTGTTCTGAACTTTGGTAAAATAAAGTACAGCCAATTTTCAGAAACTCATCTGTAATCTTGATGAGTTTTAAGGACTGTGCTGTTACATTTTATTTAATTACATATGAGAACAGTTTTGAAACAGTTCAAAAATTTTATTCTCGATATCCATAGGCACTGTACATGAACCGTATAGTTCTGGTTCATGTTTCTAAACTATGGTTAAATAAAGTATAGCCAGGTTTTGGGAGAAACTCATCTGTTTCTTGATGAGTTTTAGTGGTGTGCTGTTACATTTTTATATGATTACATGTGATAATAGATTTTAGAGAATAGTAAACTTAATTTAAATATCCATAGTCATGGTACATGAACTGTATATTTCAGGTTATTTGTTATAATCTATGGTAAAATAAAGTACAGCCAGGTTTGAGAAACTAATGTGTAATCTTGTAATCTTTTAAATTATGAAGTAAGTTTTCTGTTTGATCCCTGTTTGATCGTAACAATCTTCTTTTTAATACGCTTTTATTAGCTTCACCTGTATGTTTGTATGTATGTATGTATGTTTGTATGTTTGTATGTAACTCACTTTTTGGGCTCGATTTTGGGACTGATGGCGCCATCTACTGGCGAGTCAGTCAACTGATCCGCGATCGAATTGCGCTCTTCCTATTGGCCGAAAATTTCGGTGGCTAAAAAGAGGCGGATCTCAAAGGCATAGGAGTGCGATCATGTCGAATTGCGCTCTTCCTATTGGCGGAAAATTTCAGTGGGTAAAAAGTATGTAAACTTAGCGGATAACCGGCCAAGTGGAAAACAAAGTAAAAACAATTATAGTTTAAAAAAACTAAAAAAAAATATGCCTTTAGTGTTAATCAGACTAAAAAGTAAAAAATACATTAATAGTTTAAAAAACTAAAAAATACGCTTTTAGAGTTAATCAATCTAAAAAGTAAAAAATAATTGTTAACATAAGAATAAAATGACTGACGAGAAAATGAATGTCACTGTTCTAAAAGCGTGGGGTGCTCGATATAAATCGTTATAATTTTTCACTAGTTTCATTCCGAAATGCAGAGTTAGTTTAAAAATGTCATACAAAGCACCCCACGCTTTTAGAACAGTGACATTCATTTTCTCGTCAGTCATTTTATTCTTATGTTAACAATTATTTTTTACTTTTTAGATTGATTAACTCTAAAAGCGTATTTTTTAGTTTTTTAAACTATTAATTTATTCAGATTGGTTAATAGAAAACATGGAAAATTAAATTCGTCATAGTCTTTGTAGAACACTTTCCGTATGAAAGGGATTTCTAAAACACCATGAGATATTCTAAACTGTATACCACAGCTTATTTTTCTGTAAAAGTCTTTGAAGATGTTACTAATAATATATTATATAGTTTTCATGAAAAGTTTACATGAAGTAGATTTTGTTTAGAAACTGCATGCGACTTTAAAATTTGTTTTAGGCTGTATGGCCAATGATTTTAAGCGACTTCAACTCGTCAAATCTGCCTATAATTTTCTAATGCAGCATTATTTTTTACGTATGCTTCTTTGTCTCAATTTTGGCTTATTTTATTCGTTAAATTTTAAATCATGAAGTAAGTTAAGTTTGTTAATTCATGTATTGTATATTTTTAGAAGTTCAAAAGTGTTTTCTTTATATAACATAGAGTAAGCAAAAGGTAAGATTAAAAGTGTTTGATAGTAATTCTAGTAATTATGTTGATATATTTATTCTAATTCTTGTAAGATATGTTTGGCATAATTTTTTTTTAGTTTGTAATTTTTGAATACTTCCAAAATATTTTAAATTTATAAAATTCATATTTGATAGTTTATTTATATGTATTGATTCGCATCTAAGGTTTTTAATTTTTGCTAAGTAAATTACCTTAAGAGACTTGTTTTATACTTGCCAAATTCTTTTAAATTTAATTTTTGGTTGTATTGAATTGAAAATGTGGAAAGGAAAATATTTTTTTCAGTCAAATACCTATCTACAATTGACAGTTCTAAATAGGCAAAACTGTATCTTATCTGTGATTTATTAGAACAATAATCGTTTTCCTCGAGAGTTTCAGAACAGCACATGGATATATATAAGCTTTGAATATATTTTTAATATTACATAATTACCTTATTCTATGTGTAAAATTCATTTGTTTAATGTTAAGTATCTTTACGTCAGGAAAATATTATATTTACCCCAATTTTATTTCATTTTCTTTGTTAAACCTTAATTTATGAAGGAATTTTGTATGGTTAACCCTGTAGTTTTGCATTAATCTTTTTAGATTGTTTGTTTAGAAACAGGGAAAATAAACCTTTTGGTATCCTTTGTAGAATACATTCTCTGTGAAAGTGATTTCTAAAAGGTTATGATACATTATAAATTGAATACAACATTTTATTATGATATACCATAAACAGTTATTTTGATATGTATGAAGATATGATTACATAAAATTATTATGATATAAAAAAGATTAAAGAAATTTGAAGAGTTTCACGAGAGAACATGTAGATATATAACATTAGAATATATTTTTAATATTATAGAATAGCTTTATTCTATTTATAAAAACCAATTGTTTGAATAATAAATAATTTTACATTAAGCAATATATTTATTACCTTTACCTCAAATTTTTTTTTTCTTCGTTAAGCGTTAATTCATGAAGTTGGATTTTATGGTTAACCCTGTAGGTTTGCATCAACTTTTTTAGGTTGTTTGTTTAGAAACAGGGAAAATTAAATTCATGGTATCTTTTGTAGAATACATTCTTTGTGAAAGTGATTTCTAAAAGGCCATGATACATTATAATCAGTATATTACAGAACATTACGAAGTAAAAAATTTTGAAAATTATTTTAGAAAAGGTATATTTTACATTTTTGTGAATAATAACATATCATGTAAATTTTCCTTTTTTTTTTTGAATTTTGTATTAATTTCAATAATTTTTTCCTTTCGTAACATTAGAAAAAGTCACTGGAAACCCATAATGAGTTTTACAGTCAGAGCCAGAAATTCATTCTGCGTACGTTTGTCATCGTCAAACATGCCCTTACAGAAGAAAGATAAATTTTTATTGGTTAAAACTGTTTTATCAGAATGGTAGCAATAGCTTAGCTGCACTGCTTGAATATCGTTTCAAGGAATTGAGAAAAGGGCCCATGTCGAAGAATAGTTTATTGAAGACAGAAACTGCCCTATCAGTTTCATGTGATTTGGCGATTTTGTGGTCGACAGTACGAAAAATTTTGCGTAAAATGATAACCGTATAAGATCCACGTGGTGCAAATGCTGGAACCTCAAGACCAACAAACACGCTATGAATTTGCTTGCTGATTTTTGGCTAGAATGGAAGTTGATGACGCATGGCTGTGTTGACTGTGAATAATCAAAATTGCTGCATATGGAGTGCTTCACCTCCTAATGACTTGAACCAACAACCACTACATTCTGATTACGTGACTGCATGGTGTGGATTTACTGCTAATTTTATCCTCGGACAGTTTTTCTTTGAAACTCATACTCCTCAAAGTCCTAAAACGTGCAGGGTACAGTGAACACCTTCGACAACACTTCATTAATGTTTTACAGGAGTAGCAATGTTTGCAGACCACTGTCTTCATGCAAGAACTTTTGGTTTGGTTTGGTTTGTCGTTCTACGGTCATCTTATGCACACTTTAGGCTAAACCGACCGGGACCTACAGTTTAATGTGGATTCCGAAGCACTAAATACACCCATGACACTGCCAGGACTCGAACCCGAAACCTGTGGTACCGAGTTCCAGACCGCTGGCGACTTGGCCATCAGGCCCCTCATGCAAGAAGGAGCAATCCTCACATCGGATGCCAAGTCAAAGAACTGCTTCGTGATCTGAATTGTGTAATATCCAGAGCTTTTCCTGATGCCTGGCTTCCTCATTCACCCGACTTAGATCCCTGTGATTTCTGGTTGTGGAGATTCTTAAGAGACCGTGTTTATGGAGGAGGAATTAGGAGTTTACCTGAGTTGAAATCCTGCATTACACGATAGGTTGCTGAAATTCCTCGAAATTTTCTTCGCGCTACCATTGAACACGCTATAATGCGCTTTCACTATTTGAACTATTCTTTTTAATACGCTTTTATTAGCTTCACCTGTATGTTTGTCTGTATGTATCTATGTATGTAACTGACTTTTTCCCCTGGAGATCTGTTTCTCCTCATATACACTATTTAAGCTGCAAAGAAACATTTACAGGCATCTTTCAGAAAGAAAATAGTTGCTTCTTTTTAATACGCTATTATATTAGTTTCACCTGAATGTTTGTTTGTTTGTTTGTAAATGACTCTTTGGGCTCGATTTTGCCCTACTTTAAGCGATCAGATTTATTTAAACGTTATAGACTTATGAAGGACCAACGACACTAAAATAGTTTGATAAGTTTATTACCTCATCGTGATTAAGATCGCCAGGATTAGAGATTTTATTTTAACTTATGAAGAGCAATTTAACCCATGTAGAATGAAAGTATTCAGTAAAGACATTCAAACCTACGTGGGACAATGGATGACGCGCCTGACTACGGATCAGGAGATTCCCTGTTCGAATCCTGGCTGGCTTGACATATTCGCATTTAGCCTTTGTTTTACTCACAATTACAATTGCACCTCTTTTAAATATTATAGTTTAAAAACACTAAAAAACATGCTTTTAGAGTTAATCAAACTAAAAAGTAAAAAATTAATTAATAGTTTAAAAAAACTAAAAAAACACGCTTTTAGAGTTAATCAAATTAAAAAGTAAAAAATAATTGTTAACATAAGAATAATATGACTGACGTGAAAATGAATGTCACTGTTCTAAAAGCGGGGGGTGCTCGATATCAATCGTTATAATTTTTCACTAGTTTCATTCCGAAATGCAGAGTTAGTTTTAAAATACAAAGCACCCCACGCTTATAGAACAGTGACATTAATTTTCTCGTCACGTCATATTATTCTTATGTTAACAATTATTTTTTACTTTTTAATTTGATTAACTCTAAAAGCGGGTTTTTTAGTTTTTTTTTAAATTATTAATTTATTTTGTTGCAGAAATCTTGTCCCCTTGGTCCACATACCGTATATACCTAATATCATCAAAATCCATTTGGTAGAACGGGTTCTAGAGGGGTCTGAATAAGGGTCATTTTAATTATAACCACCCTGTATATAAAATACACTTAACTTATTTTTATATTATACATATATATATATATATATATTAGTGGGTTTGCTCTAGATGTCTACCATGTGGGATAAAAAACATAAAAACAAAGATTTCAATGTAACCACGGACGAAAAAAAATAAAAACCCCACTGAAAAACATGATTTTTCCTAATTTTTTATATGATCATAACACGATTGTTTGTTAATTAATGCGTTTATTTATTTAATCCTGAAATATTCCCAATTTTCACAGATTTGTCTATAATATTAGAAAGACCATGACAAGTGTTTTACTTTACTAAATATTGGAATGTACGAAATTAAAAAAAAAAAATGGTTTATGGATAGAATTTATTCAGTTAGATGACTCAAATATTAATATTTACAATATAAATAATTTCCTTGTTTGCAAACTTCAGTATTGCCCTCAGAATTAAAAAAAAAATAGCTATTAAATTTCAGATTTTACTTTATTAAGAAATAGATTTGTCGTATCCCCTGTCATTTGCAACTACCTTTCCTTGAGGTTGACTGTATGGTGGGGAAATATTAAATTATCAAATAAATATTCATATTCTTCTCGTTCTTTGGAAGAATTTTGAGTATTTCTTAAAAGAGTACAACAGTATTATCTCCTAAATTTTAATGATTTGTGTTATGAAAGTAATATGAAAATATTTACAGACTGGTACTCACATAAACTATGGTAAAAAAAAAGCTCACGCAGACTTTGGAGACAGTCCTCTGTTTTCTTGAAGAGTTTTAAGTACTGTGCTCTTACATTTCATTTGATTATATGCGAGAATGGTTTTCAGAGAACAGTACAAACATTTTGCTTTCAATATCCATAGTCGCTTTACATGAACCGTATAGCTCAGGTTCGTGTTTCAAAACTATGGTAAAATAAAGTACAGCCAGTTTTCGGAAACTCATCTGTAATCTTGATGAGTTTTAGTGCTGTGCTGTTACATTTTATATGATTACATATGATAATAATTTTTAGAGAATAGTACAATTATTTAATCTCAATATCTATAATCACGGTACATGAACTGTATAGTTCAGGTTCTTTGTTGTAAACTATGGTAAAATAAAGTACAGCCAGTATTGAGAAACTAATCTGTAATCTTGTAATTTTTTAAATCACGAAGTAATTTTTTTGTTTCATCCCTGTTTGGTCGCAACTATCTTCTTTTTTAGATTGGTTGTTAGAAAACAGGGAAAATTAAATTCCTCATAGTCTTTGTAGAACACTTTCTGTATGAAAGGGATTTCTAAAAGGCCATGACACATATAAATCGTATTTTAGAGTACAGTATGCTGTAAAATTGTTTGAAGGTGTTTATAAAAATATATTCTACTTTTCAAAAAAATTTTACATTTTGTGAATATTATAATATTTTCAATATTTTGTTTCGTTTCGTAATATTTTCCATTAGCAACTCAACATTAACTTCATGACAGAGTTTTTCAAAACAATGCCAGACAGTTAATAAAAATTGTGCTTCGCGATTGTTTGAATGTTAAGTATCTTCGCATTAAGCAAAATTCTCCCTTTTACTAAATTTTGTTTTAATTTTTTGGTAAGGACTTTTAAATGACGAAATAATTGTTTTTATGGCTAACTCTGTATGTTCGCATCAAACTCACTTTGGGTTGTTTGTTCCAAAGCAGAGAAAATTAAATAGATCATAGCCTTTGGAGAACACTTTCTGTATGAAAGGGATTTCTAAAAGGCCATGACACATTCTAAACCGTATACTGCAGCTCATTTTGCTGTAAAGTGTTTTGAAGATGTTTCTAACAATTTATTATTATATTTTTCACGAAAAGTTTACATGAAGGGGATTTTGCTTAGAAACTGCATGCGACATTAAAGCTTGTAGGCTGTATGCTCAATGATTTTAAGCGACTTCAACTCCTCAAATTTGCACATCATTTTCTAATGCAGCATTTCTTTTACGTATGCTGGATAACTTTTGTGAATATTTACTAATTTAATTGCAGTGTTTTTTCCAAAATTCTTGAAATTATATGTATTACAATAATTCATATCAATAAAATTCATATCAACATTCATATTAATAAATAAATTTCTTGAAATCATATGTATTACATTATTATATAACTGCATTAATAATAATTCATTATTATTTATTGTTAATAATTCTGCATCATTATTAATAATTAATAAATCTGAATTTTTAATGTAATTCTGTATAGATAATATTTCTGCATTGCATTACTTTAGTTTATTTCATTATTTATAAACATATTTTTATTTAACTTTATCCTGTTTTTGAGCATTATGTTTTAAAGGTAGCTTGTTTTGGGAAAATGTAACAAAATTTAATATGAGAAAAATAACTTTTCTATCACTTTGTATGTTTTTTTAAATGACTGTACATATTGAATTGTAGAACTCTTATCTCGTGTGCGATAATTTTTGTAAGTTGCTTGTAAATGGTAATAATTTTTAGGATTAATACCACCTAGTTTTGTATTCGCAAATATTTGAATACATTTCTAATTTTAATTACATTCCTTTTCATTTTTTTGTTAAAAAAATATAATTTTCTTTATCCTTTACTCGATAATATTCTTAACCATACCTTCAGTGTTTTTGTTTCTTGCTTTGGGTGCTGAGAAATAAAACACACAACGAGGTTTAGGGAATATGTCCCGTGATTTATGATATAATTTAAAATATAAATCTTAAAAACTACAAAAAATTATGTAAATATCTAAAATAAGTTTTAAAGGCTATTAATTTTATGAAATTTAATAATTTTTATTGTTATAATTATAGCATAAAAGATAATGCATCTGTGCTAAACGTTTTAAATTTGATCACATACATCTAGGATTTGATTTTGTCCCGGCCATTACTTTCTATATATTTGAAAATTTATAACTTGATTTTAACATAATATGATTTTTAATTCATGTAGTGTATATTAGATTTTTAGAAGTTCAAAATGGTTTTCTTTATATAACATATAGTAAGCAAAAGGCAAGAAAAAAAGTGTTTGATTGTAATTTTAGTAATTATGTTGAGTTATGTATTCTAATTCTTGTAAGATATGTTTGACATAATTTTTTTTTTTTGAAATTTTTGAATATTTCCAAAATATTTTAAATTTATAAAATTCATATTTGATAATTTAATTATATGTATTGATTCGCATCTGAGATTTTTAATTTTTGCTAAGTAAATTACCTTAAGAGAATTGTTTTGTACTTGCCAAATTCTTTTAAATTTAATTTTTGGTTGTATTGAATTGAAAATGGGGAAATGAAAATAGTTTTTTCAAACAAATACCTATCTACAATTGACAGTTCTAAATAGACAAAACTAAATCTTATCTGTGATTTATTAGAACAATAGTCGTTTTCTTCGAGAGTTTCAGAATATCACATGGATATATATAAGCTTTGAATATAATTTAAATATTACATAATTACCTTATTCTATGCGTAAAATCCATTTGTTTAATGTTAAGTATCTTTACGTTAGGAAAATATTATATTTACCTCAATTTTATTTCATTTCTTTGTTAAGCCTAAATTCATGAAGGAATTTTATATGATAACCCTGTAGGTTTGCATCAATCTTTTTAGGTTGTTTGTTTAGAAACAGGGAAAATAAACTTCATGGTATCCTTTGTAGAATGCATTCTCTGTGAAAGTGATTTCTAAAAGGTTATGATACATTATAAATTGAATGCAATTTATTATGATATACCATAAACAGTTATTTTGATATATATGAAGATATGATTACATAAAGTTATTATGATATCAAAAAGATCCAATTGTTTGAATAATAAATAATTTTACATTAAGCAATATATTACATTTACCTCAAATTTGTTTTATTTTCTTCGTTAAGCTTTAATTCGTGAAGTAATATTTTATGGTTAACCCTGTAGTTTTGCATCATCTTTTTTAGGTTTGTTTAGAAACAGGGAAAATTAAATTCATGGCATCTTTCGTAGAAAACATTTTTTGTGAAAGTGATTTCTAAAAGGCTATGATACAATATAATCAGTATATTACAGGACATTACGAAGTAAAAAATTTTGAAAATTATTTTAGAAAAGGTATATTTTATATTTTTGTGAATAATAACATATCATGTAAATTTTCCTTTTTTTGAATTTTGTATTAATTTCAATAATTTTTTTTTTTTTTTCGTAGCATTATAAAATGTCACTGGAAACCCATAAAGAGCTTTACAATGAACAAAAATGGTTTATGGATAGAATTGATTCAGTTAGATGACTCAAATATTAATATTTACAATATAAATAATTTCCTTGTTTGCAAACTTTAGTATTGCCCTCGGAATTAAAACAAAATCTCTATTAAATTTCAGATTTTACTTTATTAAGAAATAGATTTGTCGTATGCCCTGTCATTTGCAACTACCTTTCTTTGAGTTTGACTGTATGGTGGGGAAATATTAAATTATCAAATAAATATTCATATTCTTCTCGTTCTTTGGAAGAATTTTGAGTATTTCTTAAAAGAGTACAACAGTATTATCTCCTAAATTTTAATGATTTGTGTTATGAAAGTAATATGAAAATATTTACAGACTGGTACTCACATAAACTATGGTAAAAAAAAGCTCACGCAGACTTTGGAGACAGTCCTCTGTTTTCTTGAAGAGTTTTAAGTACTGTGCTCTTACATTTCATTTGATTATATGCGAGAATGGTTTTCAGAGAACAGTACAAACATTTTGCTTTCAATATCCATAGTCGCTTTACATGAACCGTATAGCTCAGGTTCGTGTTTCAAAACTATGGTAAAATTAAGTACAGCCAGTTTCAAGAAACTCATCTGTAATCTTGATGAGTTTTAGTGGTGTGCTGTTACATTTTATATGAATACATATGATAATAGTTTTTAGAGAATAGTACAATTATTTAATCTCAATATCTATAATCATGGTACATGAACTGTATAGTTCAGGTTATTTGTTGTAAACTATGGTAAAATAAAGTACAGCCAGTATTGAGAAACTAATCTGTAATCTTGTAATTTTTTAAATCACGAAGTAATTTTTTTGTTTCATCCCTGTTTGGTCGCAACTATCTTCTTTTTTAGATTGGTTGTTAGAAAACAGGGAAAATTAAATTCCTCATAGTCTTTGTAGAACACTTTCCGTATGAAAGGGATTTCTAAAAGGCCATGACACATATAAATCGTATTTTAGAGTACAGTATGCTGTAAAATTGTTTGAAGGTGTTTATAAAAATATATTCTACTTTTCAAAAAAATTTTACATTTTGTGAATATTATAATATTTTCAATATTTTGTTTCGTTTCGTAATATTTTCCATTAGCAACTCAACATTAACTTCATGACAGAGTTTTTCAAAACAATGCCAGACAGTTAATAAAAATTGTGCTTCGCGATTGTTTGAATGTTAACTATCTTCGCATTAAGCAAAATTCTCCCTTTTACTAAATTTTGTTTTAATTTTTTGGTAAGGACTTTTAAATGACGAAATAATTGTTTTTATGGCTAACTCTGTATGTTCGCATCAAACTCTTTGGGTTGTTTGTTCCAAAGCAGAGAAAATTAAATAGATCATAGCCTTTGGAGAACACTTTCTGTATGAAAGGGATTTCTAAAAGGCCATGACACATTCTAAACCGTATACTGCAGCTCATTTTGCTGTAAAGTGTTTTGAAGATGTTTCTAACAATTTATTATTATATTTTTCACGAAAAGTTTACATGAAGGGGATTTTGCTTAGAAACTGCATGCGACATTAAAGCTTGTAGGCTGTATGCTCAATGATTTTAAGCGACTTCAACTCCTCAAATTTGCACATCATTTTCTAATGCAGCATTTCTTTTACGTATGCTGGATAACTTTTGTGAATATTTACTAATTTAATTGCAGTGTTTTTTCCAAAATTCTTGAAATTATATGTATTACAATAATTCATATCAATAAAATTCATATCAACATTCATATTAATAAATAAATTTCTTGAAATCATATGTATTACATTATTATATAACTGCATTAATAATAATTCATTATTATTTATTGTTAATAATTCTGCATCATTATTAATAATTAATAAATCTGAATTTTTAATGTAATTCTGTATAGATAATATTTCTGCATTGCATTACTTTAGTTTATTTCATTATTTATAAACATATTTTTATTTAACTTTATCCTGTTTTTGAGCATTATGTTTTAAAGGTAGCTTGTTTTGGGAAAATGTAACAAAATTTAATATGAGAAAAATAACTTTTCTATCACTTTGTATGTTTTTTTAAATGACTGTACATATTGAATTGTAGAACTCTTATCTCGTGTGCGATAATTTTTGTAAGTTGCTTGTAAATGGTAATAATTTTTAGGATTAATACCACCTAGTTTTGTATTCGCAAATATTTGAATACATTTCTAATTTTAATTACATTCCTTTTCATTTTTTTGTTAAAAAAATATAATTTTCTTTATCCTTTACTCGATAATATTCTTAACCATACCTTCAGTGTTTTTGTTTCTTGCTTTGGGTGCTGAGAAATAAAACACACAACGAGGTTTAGGGAATATGTCCCGTGATTTATGATATAATTTAAAATATAAATCTTAAAAACTACAAAAAATTATGTAAATATCTAAAATAAGTTTTAAAGGCTATTAATTTTATGAAATTTAATAATTTTTATTGTTATAATTATAGCATAAAAGATAATGCATCTGTGCTAAACGTTTTAAATTTGATCACATACATCTAGGATTTGATTTTGTCCCGGCCATTACTTTCTATATATTTGAAAATTTATAACTTGATTTTAACATAATATGATTTTTAATTCATGTAGTGTATATTAGATTTTTAGAAGTTCAAAATGGTTTTCTTTATATAACATATAGTAAGCAAAAGGCAAGAAAAAAAGTGTTTGATTGTAATTTTAGTAATTATGTTGAGTTATGTATTCTAATTCTTGTAAGATATGTTTGACATAATTTTTTTTTAGTTTGAAATTTTTGAATATTTCCAAAATATTTTAAATTTATAAAATTCATATTTGATAATTTAATTATATGTATTGATTCGCATCTGAGATTTTTAATTTTTGCTAAGTAAATTACCTTAAGAGAATTGTTTTGTACTTGCCAAATTCTTTTAAATTTAATTTTTGGTTGTATTGAATTGAAAATGGGGAAATGAAAATAGTTTTTTCAAACAAATACCTATCTACAATTGACAGTTCTAAATAGACAAAACTAAATCTTATCTGTGATTTATTAGAACAATAGTCGTTTTCTTCGAGAGTTTCAGAATATCACATGGATATATATAAGCTTTGAATATAATTTAAATATTACATAATTACCTTATTCTATGCGTAAAATCCATTTGTTTAATGTTAAGTATCTTTACGTTAGGAAAATATTATATTTACCTCAATTTTATTTCATTTCTTTGTTAAGCCTAAATTCATGAAGGAATTTTATATGATAACCCTGTAGGTTTGCATCAATCTTTTTAGGTTGTTTGTTTAGAAACAGGGAAAATAAACTTCATGGTATCCTTTGTAGAATGCATTCTCTGTGAAAGTGATTTCTAAAAGGTTATGATACATTATAAATTGAATGCAATTTATTATGATATACCATAAACAGTTATTTTGATATATATGAAGATATGATTACATAAAGTTATTATGATATCAAAAAGATCCAATTGTTTGAATAATAAATAATTTTACATTAAGCAATATATTACATTTACCTCAAATTTGTTTTATTTTCTTCGTTAAGCTTTAATTCGTGAAGTAATATTTTATGGTTAACCCTGTAGTTTTGCATCATCTTTTTTAGGTTTGTTTAGAAACAGGGAAAATTAAATTCATGGCATCTTTCGTAGAAAACATTTTTTGTGAAAGTGATTTCTAAAAGGCTATGATACAATATAATCAGTATATTACAGGACATTACGAAGTAAAAAATTTTGAAAATTATTTTAGAAAAGGTATATTTTATATTTTTGTGAATAATAACATATCATGTAAATTTTCCTTTTTTTGAATTTTGTATTAATTTCAATAATTTTTTTTCTTTCGTAGCATTATAAAATGTCACTGGAAACCCATAAAGAGCTTTACAATGAACAAAAATGGTTTATGGATAGAATTGATTCAGTTAGATGACTCAAATATTAATATTTACAATATAAATAATTTCCTTGTTTGCAAACTTTAGTATTGCCCTCGGAATTAAAACAAAATCTCTATTAAATTTCAGATTTTACTTTATTAAGAAATAGATTTGTCGTATGCCCTGTCATTTGCAACTACCTTTCTTTGAGTTTGACTGTATGGTGGGGAAATATTAAATTATCAAATAAATATTCATATTCTTCTCGTTCTTTGGAAGAATTTTGAGTATTTCTTAAAAGAGTACAACAGTATTATCTCCTAAATTTTAATGATTTGTGTTATGAAAGTAATATGAAAATATTTACAGACTGGTACTCACATAAACTATGGTAAAAAAAAGCTCACGCAGACTTTGGAGACAGTCCTCTGTTTTCTTGAAGAGTTTTAAGTACTGTGCTCTTACATTTCATTTGATTATATGCGAGAATGGTTTTCAGAGAACAGTACAAACATTTTGCTTTCAATATCCATAGTCGCTTTACATGAACCGTATAGCTCAGGTTCGTGTTTCAAAACTATGGTAAAATTAAGTACAGCCAGTTTCAAGAAACTCATCTGTAATCTTGATGAGTTTTAGTGGTGTGCTGTTACATTTTATATGAATACATATGATAATAGTTTTTAGAGAATAGTACAATTATTTAATCTCAATATCTATAATCATGGTACATGAACTGTATAGTTCAGGTTATTTGTTGTAAACTATGGTAAAATAAAGTACAGCCAGTATTGAGAAACTAATCTGTAATCTTGTAATTTTTTAAATCACGAAGTAATTTTTTTGTTTCATCCCTGTTTGGTCGCAACTATCTTCTTTTTTTTTAGATTGGTTGTTAGAAAACAGGGAAAATTAAATTCCTCATAGTCTTTGTAGAACACTTTCCGTATGAAAGGGATTTCTAAAAGGCCATGACACATATAAATCGTATTTTTAGAGTACAGTATGCTGTAAAATTGTTTGAAGGTGTTTATAAAAATATATTCTACTTTTCAAAAAAATTTTACATTTTGTGAATATTATAATATTTTCAATATTTTGTTTCGTTTCGTAATATTTTCCATTAGCAACTCAACATTAACTTCATGACAGAGTTTTTCAAAACAATGCCAGACAGTTAATAAAAATTGTGCTTCGCGATTGTTTGAATGTTAACTATCTTCGCATTAAGCAAAATTCTCCCTTTTACTAAATTTTGTTTTAATTTTTTGGTAAGGACTTTTAAATGACGAAATAATTGTTTTTATGGCTAACTCTGTATGTTCGCATCAAACTCTTTGGGTTGTTTGTTCCAAAGCAGAGAAAATTAAATAGATCATAGCCTTTGGAGAACACTTTCTGTATGAAAGGGATTTCTAAAAGGCCATGACACATTCTAAACCGTATACTGCAGCTCATTTTGCTGTAAAGTGTTTTGAAGATGTTTCTAACAATTTATTATTATATTTTTCACGAAAAGTTTACATGAAGGGGATTTTGCTTAGAAACTGCATGCGACATTAAAGCTTGTAGGCTGTATGCTCAATGATTTTAAGCGACTTCAACTCCTCAAATTTGCACATCATTTTCTAATGCAGCATTTCTTTTACGTATGCTGGATAACTTTTGTGAATATTTACTAATTTAATTGCAGTGTTTTTTCCAAAATTCTTGAAATTATATGTATTACAATAATTCATATCAATAAAATTCATATCAACATTCATATTAATAAATAAATTTCTTGAAATCATATGTATTACATTATTATATAACTGCATTAATAATAATTCATTATTATTTATTGTTAATAATTCTGCATCATTATTAATAATTAATAAATCTGAATTTTTAATGTAATTCTGTATAGATAATATTTCTGCATTGCATTACTTTAGTTTATTTCATTATTTATAAACATATTTTTATTTAACTTTATCCTGTTTTTGAGCATTATGTTTTAAAGGTAGCTTGTTTTGGGAAAATGTAACAAAATTTAATATGAGAAAAATAACTTTTCTATCACTTTGTATGTTTTTTTAAATGACTGTACATATTGAATTGTAGAACTCTTATCTGGTGTGCGATAATTTTTGTAATTTGCTTGTAAATGGTAATAATTTTTAGGATTAATGCCACCTAGTTTTGTATTCGCAAATATTTGAATACATTTCTAATTTTAATTACATTCCTTTTCATTTTTTTGTTAAAAAAATATAATTTTCTTTATCCTTTACTCGATAATATTCTTAACCATATCTTCAGTGTTTTTGTTTCTTGTTTTGGGTGCTGAGAAATAAAACACACAACGAGGTTTAGGGAATATGTCCCGTGATTTATGATATAATTTAAAATATAAATCTTAAAAACTACAAAAAATTATGTAAATATCTAAAATAAGTTTTAAAGGCTATTAATTTTATGAAATTTAATAATTTTTATTGTTATAATTATAGCATAAAAGATAATGCATCTGTGCTAAACGTTTTAAATTTGATCACATACATCTAGGATTTGATTTTGTCCCGGCCATTACTTTCTATATATTTGAAAATTTATAACTTGATTTTAACATAATATGATTTTTAATTCATGTAGTGTATATTAGATTTTTAGAAGTTCAAAATGGTTTTCTTTATATAACATATAGTAAGCAAAAGGCAAGAAAAAAAGTGTTTGATTGTAATTTTAGTAATTATGTTGAGTTATGTATTCTAATTCTTGTAAGATATGTTTGACATAATTTTTTTTTTTAGTTTGAAATTTTTGAATATTTCCAAAATATTTTAAATTTATAAAATTCATATTTGATAATTTATTTATATGTATTGATTCGCATCTGAGATTTTTAATTTTTGCTAAGTAAATTACCTTAAGAGAATTGTTTTGTACTTGCCAAATTCTTTTAAATTTAATTTTTGGTTGTATTGAATTGAAAATGGGGAAATGAAAATAGTTTTTTCAAACAAATACCTATCTACAATTGACAGTTCTAAATAGACAAAACTAAATCTTATCTGTGATTTATTAGAACAATAGTCGTTTTCTTCGAGAGTTTCAGAATATCACATGGATATATATAAGCTTTGAATATAATTTAAATATTACATAATTACCTTATTCTATGCGTAAAATCCATTTGTTTAATGTTAAGTATCTTTACGTTAGGAAAATATTATATTTACCTCAATTTTATTTCATTTCTTTGTTAAGCCTAAATTCATGAAGGAATTTTATATGATAACCCTGTAGGTTTGCATCAATCTTTTTAGGTTGTTTGTTTAGAAACAGGGAAAATAAACTTCATGGTATCCTTTGTAGAATGCATTCTCTGTGAAAGTGATTTCTAAAAGGTTATGATACATTATAAATTGAATGCAATTTATTATGATATACCATAAACAGTTATTTTGATATATATGAAGATATGATTACATAAAGTTATTATGATATCAAAAAGATCCAATTGTTTGAATAATAAATAATTTTACATTAAGCAATATATTACATTTACCTCAAATTTGTTTTATTTTCTTCGTTAAGCTTTAATTCGTGAAGTAATATTTTATGGTTAACCCTGTAGTTTTGCATCATCTTTTTTAGGTTTGTTTAGAAACAGGGAAAATTAAATTCATGGCATCTTTCGTAGAAAACATTTTTTGTGAAAGTGATTTCTAAAAGGCTATGATACAATATAATCAGTATATTAGAGGACATTACGAAGTAAAAAATTTTGAAAATTATTTTAGAAAAGGTATATTTTATATTTTTGTGAATAATAACATATCATGTAAATTTTCCTTTTTTTGAATTTTGTATTAATTTCAATAATTTTTTTTCTTTCGTAGCATTATAAAATGTCACTGGAAACCCATAAAGAGCTTTACAATGAACAAAAATGGTTTATGGATAGAATTGATTCAGTTAGATGACTCAAATATTAATATTTACAATATAAATAATTTCCTTGTTTGCAAACTTTAGTATTGCCCTCGGAATTAAAACAAAATCGCTATTAAATTTCAGATTTTACTTTATTAAGAAATAGATTTGTCGTATGCCCTGTCATTTGCAACTACCTTTCTTTGAGGTTGACTGTATGGTGGGGAAATATTAAATTATCAAATAAATATTCATATTCTTCTCGTTCTTTGGAAGAATTTTGAGTATTTCTTAAAAGAGTACAACAGTATTATCTCCTAAATTTTAATGATTTGTGTTATGAAAGTAATATGAAAATATTTACAGACTGGTACTCACATAAACTATGGTAAAAAAAAGCTCACGCAGACTTTGGAGACAGTCCTCTGTTTTCTTGAAGAGTTTTAAGTACTGTGCTCTTACATTTCATTTGATTATATGCGAGAATGGTTTTCAGAGAACAGTACAAACATTTTGCTTTCAATATCCATAGTCGCTTTACATGAACCGTATAGCTCAGGTTCGTGTTTCAAAACTATGGTAAAATTAAGTACAGCCAGTTTCAAGAAACTCATCTGTAATCTTGATGAGTTTTAGTGGTGTGCTGTTACATTTTATATGAATACATATGATAATAGTTTTTAGAGAATAGTACAATTATTTAATCTCAATATCTATAATCATGGTACATGAACTGTATAGTTCAGGTTATTTGTTGTAAACTATGGTAAAATAAAGTACAGCCAGTATTGAGAAACTAATCTGTAATCTTGTAATTTTTAAATCACGAAGTAATTTTTTTTGTTTCATCCCTGTTTGGTCGCAACTATCTTCTTTTTTTAGATTGGTTGTTAGAAAACAGGGAAAATTAAATTCCTCATAGTCTTTGTAGAACACTTTCCGTATGAAAGGGATTTCTAAAAGGCCATGACACATATAAATCGTATTTTAGAGTACAGTATGCTGTAAAATTGTTTGAAGGTGTTTATAAAAATATATTCTACTTTTCAAAAAAATTTTACATTTTGTGAATATTATAATATTTTCAATATTTTGTTTCGTTTCGTAATATTTTCCATTAGCAACTCAACATTAACTTCATGACAGAGTTTTTCAAAACAATGCCAGACAGTTAATAAAAATTGTGCTTCGCGATTGTTTGAATGTTAAGTATCTTCGCATTAAGCAAAATTCTCCCTTTTACTAAATTTTGTTTTAATTTTTTGGTAAGGACTTTTAAATGACGAAATAATTGTTTTTATGGCTAACTCTGTATGTTCGCATCAAACTCTTTGGGTTGTTTGTTCCAAAGCAGAGAAAATTAAATAGATCATAGCCTTTGGAGAACACTTTCTGTATGAAAGGGATTTCTAAAAGGCCATGACACATTCTAAACCGTATACTGCAGCTCATTTTGCTGTAAAGTGTTTTGAAGATGTTTCTAACAATTTATTATTATATTTTTCACGAAAAGTTTACATGAAGGGGATTTTGCTTAGAAACTGCATGCGACATTAAAGCTTGTAGGCTGTATGCTCAATGATTTTAAGCGACTTCAACTCCTCAAATTTGCACATCATTTTCTAATGCAGCATTTCTTTTACGTATGCTGGATAACTTTTGTGAATATTTACTAATTTAATTGCAGTGTTTTTTCCAAAATTCTTGAAATTATATGTATTACAATAATTCATATCAATAAAATTCATATCAACATTCATATTAATAAATAAATTTCTTGAAATCATATGTATTACATTATTATATAACTGCATTAATAATAATTCATTATTATTTATTGTTAATAATTCTGCATCATTATTAATAATTAATAAATCTGAATTTTTAATGTAATTCTGTATAGATAATATTTCTGCATTGCATTACTTTAGTTTATTTCATTATTTATAAACATATTTTTATTTAACTTTATCCTGTTTTTGAGCATTATGTTTTAAAGGTAGCTTGTTTTGGGAAAATGTAACAAAATTTAATATGAGAAAAATAACTTTTCTATCACTTTGTATGTTTTTTTAAATGACTGTACATATTGAATTGTAGAACTCTTATCTCGTGTGCGATAATTTTTGTAATTTGCTTGTAAATGGTAATAATTTTTAGGATTAATGCCACCTAGTTTTGTATTCGCAAATATTTGAATACATTTCTAATTTTAATTACATTCCTTTTCATTTTTTGTTAAAAAAATATAATTTTCTTTATCCTTTACTCGATAATATTCTTAACCATACCTTCAGTGTTTTTGTTTCTTGTTTTGGGTGCTGAGAAATAAAACACACAACGAGGTTTAGGGAATATGTCCCGTGATTTATGATATAATTTAAAATATAAATCTTAAAAACTACAAAAAATTATGTAAATATCTAAAATAAGTTTTAAAGGCTATTAATTTTATGAAATTTAATAATTTTTATTGTTATAATTATAGCATAAAAGATAATGCATCTGTGCTAAACGTTTTAAATTTGATCACATACATCTAGGATTTGATTTTGTCCCGGCCATTACTTTCTATATATTTGAAAATTTATAACTTGATTTTAACATAATATGATTTTTAATTCATGTAGTGTATATTAGATTTTTAGAAGTTCAAAATGGTTTTCTTTATATAACATATAGTAAGCAAAAGGCAAGAAAAAAAAAAAAAGTGTTTGATTGTAATTTTAGTAATTATGTTGAGTTATGTATTCTAATTCTTGTAAGATATGTTTGACATAATTTTTTTTTTAGTTTGAAATTTTTGAATATTTCCAAAATATTTTAAATTTATAAAATTCATATTTGATAATTTATTTATATGTATTGATTCGCATCTGAGATTTTTAATTTTTGCTAAGTAAATTACCTTAAGAGAATTGTTTTGTACTTGCCAAATTCTTTTAAATTTAATTTTTGGTTGTATTGAATTGAAAATGGGGAAATGAAAATAGTTTTTCAAACAAATACCTATCTACAATTGACAGTTCTAAATAGACAAAACTAAATCTTATCTGTGATTTATTAGAACAATAGTCGTTTTCTTCGAGAGTTTCAGAATATCACATGGATATATATAAGCTTTGAATATAATTTAAATATTACATAATTACCTTATTCTATGCGTAAAATCCATTTGTTTAATGTTAAGTATCTTTTACGTTAGGAAAATATTATATTTACCTCAATTTTATTTCATTTCTTTGTTAAGCCTAAATTCATGAAGGAATTTTATATGATAACCCTGTAGGTTTGCATCAATCTTTTTAGGTTGTTTGTTTAGAAACAGGGAAAATAAACTTCATGGTATCCTTTGTAGAATGCATTCTCTGTGAAAGTGATTTCTAAAAGGTTATGATACATTATAAATTGAATGCAATTTATTATGATATACCATAAACAGTTATTTTGATATATATGAAGATATGATTACATAAAGTTATTATGATATCAAAAAGATCCAATTGTTTGAATAATAAATAATTTTACATTAAGCAATATATTACATTTACCTCAAATTTGTTTTTAT
>BPLQ01009102.1:0-192669 GCA_021605075.1 Caerostris darwini | reverse complement strand
TTAATTACTGGACATACAGACAGAGAAACCACATCTTAGCGCGGCTAACTACTAACAAGCAAGTTCCAAAATTCAGCGCGCGAAAAAAAGTTCTTAAACCGAAGTACGGGGTTACAGTTAAGAGAGGAAAAATGTTCACGTGACATACAAATCAAAAGTTCTAGTTCGACATCATTTTCGACAACTGAAATGTGGACGTACCCAGCTGGAAGTATCCGAGGAACTTGGAATCGCCCAGAGTGTCATCTCCAGGCTTTGGCAACGATTCCAAGATGATGGTAATGTGAGTAGATGTTACAGCACAGGTCGCAACCGAGTTACAACGCCGAATGAGGACCGGTATTCAGCAGTTACTGCCAAAAGAAACAGACGGAGCACAGCATCAGACCTGTCTCGTCAGCTACCGGTACGACAGTTTCAAGGCAGACCGTGTACAGACGCTTAGGGCACATTGGTCTATATGCTCGTAGGCCTGACAGATGTGTTCCACTTACCGCAACTCACTGTCGCCTGGGATTAAACTGGAGTAGAGAGCATGCATTGTGGACACCGCAACAGTGGTCTTGTGTGATGTTTTCCGACGAGTCCAGGTTTAGTTTGCAGTCTGATTCTCGCCGGACTTTCATATGGAGAGCGCCAGGTACCCGTTACCACCAAGAGAACACCATTGAACGACACCGTTACAGTGGTGCAGGATGGCTCGTTTGGGGAGGAATTATTCTTGGTTCCAAAACTGACCTACATGTTCAGAGTGAAATGATGACAGGCCACATCTATCGGGATATCATTCTGGAACAACATGTACGTTTGTTTCGGGGCGCCATGGGTGCTGAATTTCTGTTTATGGATGACAACGGCCGTCCTCACCATGCAAACATTGTAGACGAATGCCTTCAATTGGAGGATATCACCCGTATGGATTGGCCAGCATACTCACCGGACTTGAATCCAATAGAGCATGTGTGGGATATGCTTGGCCGACGAATTGCAGCCTGTCAACCCTCTCCCACCTGTCAACCGGAACTTCGGAGGGCCTTGCTTGATGAGTGGTATAATATTCCCCAAGATCAGATTGATAATTTGATACTCAGCATGCCTAGGCGTTGTAAGGCCTGTATTGCATCGTCCGGGAGACATACTCCATATTATACTGTTTTTTGTAAATAGGTTCTTTTTTGAAATTTGCTCCAGGAAGTAAAAATTGTAATTTTTATTAATTATGTCAAACATATAGCATCTTTACCTTTTGTTTAATAAATAGACTTTACAAGTAAGCAAAATTTGTTTTGCTTCTCTCTTTCTTTGCCTGAACTTCATTATCCTTAATTTATGGTCATGAGTATTGGCTATCGAAAAGCGCAAAAAGTTTTGGGGAATATTTCGTGCTTGGACATCCTTGAATAATATAAGCGTCTAAAAATTCTATTATTCTCCTCGATTCCAGCCTTAAAGGCACAATAGTGAGCAGTCCACAGCTACCTATATCAGTTTATTTTCCCCCGATCTATGAAAATTTCCAGCCCACGAACGTTATAAAAATGCAGATTTTATGTATCTAGGTTTTATTTGATTTTTGTCATTGCAGAATCTATTCATTATATCCATCTGTTGCTTTTGCGAAATTTCGTTTAGTGACTCGTCAAATACTGGCATATTATTTTATATTCTTCACGAATATGGTTAGAAAAATAAAGAGCTAGTCGATAAATGCCAAAATAAGCAGTTTGTGTTCGCTATAGTCATCTTTTTAGCAGTATAACTAAAAAACATGGATTAACAAAAGGCTGGAACATTTTAGTTGTCCTCCTCTAACCTGTCATAGGTAACACATGCTGTTTAAAAAAAAGGTTTTTACATTTTGAAATAAAATAAACCTTTCCAAGGAATTTTTGCTAGAGTGGAGCCTGATGGTCGAGTGGCCAGATACCGCAGGTTTTGGATACCAGTGGCGCCATGAATGTTTGTAGTGGCTCGAAATCCACTTTAAACCGTAGATCCCAGTCTATTATGATTGTAAAGCACTGTGTGGGTATTGTTACTCAGATATTTTCAAGCCCCCTGGATAGTGCTAAAAGAGTCAGTCATGCCAAAAATTTCTGCTAAAGAGTTAGAGTATTCACTTTTATATTTTACACAATATATTAATGAGTTATGAAAACATATGTTCTTGTATTTATGCAATAAATCATTACAGAGATCTCATCCAAGTGTTTAATTATCAGTAAATGAAATGATAAGATTTGAGATGGCAACCTCAAATGTAATTCAATATTTATTATAATAGTTTAGTATTGTATACCCAATATTAAATTATTATAATAAACTCGTCTTTTAAGTAACACCATGCAAGTTATTTTGGATAAACACACTATTATTTGAACATGCATTACTGGATTTGTTAATAAAAAAAATTGGCAAATTTTTCTTGAAACGAAAGGAAGTTTTTTTAAAAATTTTTTACTGATAATCCAAACATTGTTACTTTCCATAGAATTGACATCTGCAAGCTCAAAATGTACTATTAAAACCACTGAAATGTCAAAACTCAACAATTGCAATATGAAAGAATTGGAGCAAGTAATGAAAAAGAATCTTCTCAAGGAAGGAATTTATGTAATGATGAAATAAATTATATAAATTTCTAAGCAAAGAAATTAATTTCTCCATTACATTTACTTTACATCATTAAGTGCTATAAATGTCACAGGGCTTTTTAACTGGAGTAATCCAAGCAACCACATTTCAAAAGAATGCAGATTATAAAACATTTTTATGAGCATGTTTTTTTAATGTTGAAAAATTATGTCAAATATTAAAAATAACCTTTATTAAAATACAAAGTCAAAATCTGTAGTAAATTCTTTATTGACAGGTGAAATAGATAACATAGACATCAATGTATGACATTAGTGGAATTTCTTGCTTTTGGCTGAAAATAGAGATGTTAGTTAGATGGAAAAGAATCAAATCAGTGATAAAATGGAATACACAAGAATAATCGCTAGAACGGCTTGCATTTTTACTAAAAATTTCTAATATCATGCATATAGGCCAGATAATCCCATCTATTTTTTTTATCTTTAATCCCATTAAATTAATAAGCAAATTTCTAAAATTTTAATGAATATTTTTTTAAATTAAATAAAATCAATGCAGATTTAATTTTTTTTTATATCCAGAAGCTAGTGCTTCAAAACTAGTATCATTTAGAATTTTGAATAATCAATTTTAATTTTGAGGGGTTCCAACTGAAATCATATAACTATGTCTCATTAAGAGAGAAATTAAAAGTTTCATCTTCAACATTTCCCCGGAACAACGGCTATGCTGGAACCCGGATCAGCAGAGGATCAGGACTGCATACCACAGCAACACAGCATGTGACTGCACAGCTCGCCCTTACAGCATACTACTGCGCCTGTGGTTACAGACAATACAAAATTGTATCAGAAAAGTTTTACATGAACTAACTATACAAATAATTCCACCAATATCCTAATAAAATTACTACATTTTACAAGTAACCCATTAAACATTAATCACATTTATTAAAGATATGGCAAAATGCTATACAAATGAATTAAACACGTTTTTTTTCTAACAAATGTGGAGGGAAGCTTCAAATACATACCACTTTTTCTTAAAATATGTATTAGTAATGAACTGCAAAATAAACATGATGAATAGCAAAAAATAATCATGGATGACAGAATTTACACGATAACTACTAGCATTAAATGAATACACTTATATCTACTTTAGATTCAAATTACATATTGCTATAAAATGCAGAAATCATAAAAGTACAAAATAATTCAGATACAAGAAAAATTTTAACCTTTATAAAAGAAGTGCTGTAATTTGCAGCTTCTTTCTTGAAATAAAAAACAAAGTATAGTATGTTAAGAAGTTCACGATTCCATTTCTGGACTTGGAGAACGGCTTCTGCTTGGACTTTTAGTATCATTCCTCATATTGTTACCCTCTACAGGACTCTCGCTTCTACTCCTACTAGGGGATTTGTTTCGGCTTTCACTTCTTTCTCTTTCACCATTATTCTTATCCCGACTCATGCTCCTAGAACGACTCTTTGACTTGCTTTCTCTCTTCTTCTTATCAATACTTTCAGATCGTGATCTGGAAAACAAATTATTGTTAATATTTTTATACATAAACACACATTTCTTACTTTTTGAAGAAAACTGTTTAAGGCTGTACACAAAGATGCAATGAAATTTTTTAAAGCTGCATAATATAAAATAGACTGTTCTCTAATACAAATTTTTGCCTAAAGCATATTACCTCCTTACATTTTATAAAAAAAAATCCCTATTAATATTATAGTTTTCATGGGAAAGTACCAGGGCCACAGATAAAAAAGGGAAGGCCGAAAATGAAATGGATTGATGTGAAAAAGGATGAACCTAAAGATCACAAATTGGAAAAACAAAGTTCGAGACAAACGACTTTGGAGCCAGATAGTTAAGGAGGCCACGATATAACATGGACAGTAGTGCCGGGAAGTTATTATTTTACAATTAAAACATGCTTAACTGCAGCTTTAAAACAAGCAAACTCTATCAGAAAGCATCAATAGCCACTAAATATGCAGCATTTTAACATTACTTATAGATACCACATGAATATTTTAAGCATATTTATTTCATGGAAAAGTAAGCTAAGTCAAGGCAAATAATTGGAGTAGATAAAATTAAATTTTTAGTACACAATCACCTCCTATATATATAAAAAACACAATTGATAGTTTTTAAAAAAATATTGTAACAACCCACTTTATAAAATAATTTTTTAGAGAGAAAAATGCAGATGTATGCAAAGCCAAGTATATTTTTAGTGCCAAAATTGATGATAAATAATAAGCTCAACTCGTAAGATTGTTTTTCACTTCTTCCTCAAAAGTTTAGTATGGGAACAAAAGAGCAATTATTCCTACCTTCTCTGCTTGTCACTTCAGATCCAGCTACCAAGCGAGGAACAGTAAAAATTCAAATAGCGCCTCAACAAGGAAACCAGCTCTCCCTTAACTACCTGCTATTTTATTTTAACTGCAGATTTATAAACAGCTGATTTCCAGATACATTAAAAAGTAGAGAATCATAGTCTTGCTTGGAATCAATCCTACATTTTAAATAAACTTATAACTGTTTTCTCTGTGACAGAGATTGAGCAATGAAAAACAATTCAGGGTAAGTTATATTCCAATTAAATATATGACAATTTTTTAAAACAATTAGGGAATTAAGAATAACATCAGTAACAGATGAAAAATGCTTATAAATGATGATAATCAGGAACTGAGATTTAACTAAAATGAATTTAAAGAGGAAGTTGCTTACATAACGATTTTGTTGGATACAAGAAACTTAACTGGGGAGAAAAAAAAGAGTGAGGTGGCATGTCAAGAATTTTACCTGCTGGCCAGTTTGTCATTAAAATCAAACCATCTTGAATTACTCATCCCCCATTGACGACAAAACAAGAACTTTGCTTCTTCTGTTCTGAACAAATTAACAAAATTCAAGAAGTTATGATAATAATTTAAAATTTTAGTAGAATGCCATCTTATAATGTGACGACCCCTGTAAAGATTCTGCAGCACATTTTGGGAACTACAACACCTAAAGTATACAGAGCCATAAAATAACTAGAGCCAAATTCATAACAATTTTTGGTACATATTAATGCTACCGCAGCAGAAGTTGCACTAATGCGCCAATGAAGAGCAATCTTGTTATTTGTACACGCATGCAGTTATCTTTTGGATTCCTTGTTGCTTGCTGATTTTTGACACCATTTTTTAGTGTTAAGAAAATGCGTATTTGGGATTTGCCAAAAGCAGAACAAGATGCAATTTTATTTTTTCAGGAGCGAAATACTTTACCAAAAAAATTAAAATGTACCAATTCCCATGACACAAAACTTTATTTCGGTAAACATAGTAGCAGAAGAACGAAGTTTTAGAAATGTAATTTAAGACAGTGTGATCAGCAAGTGGGACTTGGAAAAGATAACTGGTTTGAGGTAAGCAGAATTCCATTTTGTTCAGCTTTGAGATTCATATATTGCTTGTGCTAGGTGTTGATGTCGATTAAATTTTGTGAAAAGCAACTTGATTTATCAGATAAAACTGTTATAAATTGACATGATGCAATTGCATGCATGCATTATGTGCCTTGGATATGGAGAATAAACCAAACAAGAAGGTAGGTGGACCAGATTGCATTGTGCAAATTGATAAAAGTTTACTAAACGTAAAAATAATTGTGATTGAGTATTACCCGAACACTGGGTGTTTGGTGGTATATGTAGAGAAACAAAAGATTCATTTGTTGTCACTGTTCCTAATAGAACTAGCTCTACCCTTCTTGATAAAATTATTGAAAACAATGCAGATGGCAGCACAATTTATTCTGACAGTTGGAAAGGTTACCAAACAAATAGAATAGAAGGATTCTTACATGCTAAAGTTAATCATAAATACAATTTTATTAATCCTGATACAGGAGTTCATACACAAATAGTTGAGAGAATGTGGGGCAGTGCCAAATGGAGGAACAAGAGACATAGGGGGACCGCAAGGCATCATTTGGAATCTTAATTATCAGAGTTCATATGGCGATAGCATCAGGTGAAAGAAAATAGAGTTTGTTTTGAATCTATGTTAAACCTATACCCATTTTCCACCGAAATCTGATTGACTACTTTGTTTTTAAATAGTGTTTTGGATTTTGAAAGTTCTTATTTTAAATAAAATTTTATTTTATGATTTGTTGCAAAAACTTTAGATGTAGATTGGCGGCATTTAAAACCGCCAAATCTGTAGCCGAGGTGGCGTTAATACGCAAGTACCCAATTTTTTAAAAGGATTTTTTTTTCAACAGAATATTAAATCATAGACTCTAGTATTGGGAAATTTTGCTCCAAATGTGGTCTCTATAATTCTACTACTTAATTTTTCAACTTTAAATTTAGCATTAGCTACAAATTTGATGATTGTATTTGGGAAGGAAATGTTACAGATGATTAATTATCAATCATTCATAATTTTGTCAAATTTCAACAGGGTCAAGAGGAGAGAATTACCTTTACTTAGATATTTCAGCACTTATTGTTAGGGAGACTGAAACTATGATTAACTTGATAATACAAGTCCCAAGAATATTAATTAAACTTTAATGTATAAAAAGTTACCTATCATCCCTTCGATGGCGGCTATCAGATCTACTTCGAGAGCGACTGCGATGTCTCCTTGAGCGGGATCTTGACCTAGACCTTCTGTAAAAAGAATACTTTATTTCAGAATTATGAATATAATCCCATTGTAAGAATTTGGATCTATTCAAGAATTCTTGAAATTACAATAAAATATTTCAAAAAAAATATCTGACATATCTCACACAATAAAGGCATTAAATTTTCAATAAATTTTAGTAGAAAAAAATTTTGGTATTTACATTTAATCTATATACAAATTAGATTAAAGTCTAAATATATTTCTAATGTACTAGTAAATTTTTAAAAACAGTTTCTTTTATTTGCTTAAGACATAATCAACGAACATTTAACTTTATTTAACAGTGCAATTATACAGATGTAGATAATAATAGAACTCTTACCTTGATCTAGAATGCGAACGCCTCCTACTACGACTTCTTGATCGTGATCTAGAACGCCGGCGTCGAGATCTTGATCCTCGCCTGGGATCGCCGGGCCGACCATATCTAGCCATCTGAACTCGCAATTCGCGGCCATCTAATATATAACCATCTAATGAATCCATAGCGTCTTCAGCATCCCTATTATCATAAAAACGAACGAAAGCAAAACCTCTACTTTCCCTAGTATACGGGTGTCGGGGTATGTAGACATCTCCAACATCACCGTATTTTTCAAATACTCTTTTCAGATCTTCAGGAGTAGTTCTATACGTTAAATTATCAACTTTTAAAGAAGTCATTCCGTCAATATTTGGAGCACCTCTTGAGTAACTCATGTTTTCAAATTATCTTTGTCCGTTTAATAAAATAGCAAAATGGCGTGTTGCTCTGTGAATCAAGTTTAAGTAAAAAAAGGTTGAGTTGTTTTTCTGCTATTATTTTAATTTTATTTCAGAGCTGATGTTGTAGTAGAACAAACCAATAGTACACGATTATTGTTTAAATCTATTTATGATAAAATAACATGTCATGTTGTTCAACAGAAAATGATTATAATGAAATTAAAGCAATTAATTGATTTTAAAATGTCTTTTTATAGATTACCTGAAACTATTTTTAGGCGTATAATATAATATATGTATAATCTCTACTTGTTTGGCAATGAAGCTTTCAAAGTAGAATATTCGAATTATATTGTTTACAAATTGAATTTAAATTTATTGGTGATTTGCTGTAGTTTTGTTGTCCATCAATTTCTTTGACCATATCGAAAATTAATAATCCAGAATCCGTCCCCAAATTATAAATGTGATTCTCTGGAATACTCCGTTTGTATATATTAAAAAAATATTTTTTTTAATTTGACATTTAATTTTCAATGTAAAAATAGAATATTATCTACTGATATATTAACGAGAATTTTATGTTAGTGTTATTGCAAAAGGTAATATGTTTATTATCAGTAGTGAGTTATATGAAAATCTAGGATCTCTGTGATTTGAGTGAAATCGCCTTTCTTTGGAATTTCTAATTTTTTCTGAATAAATTTGGTATTCATGGAACATGTACATTTTTGTGCTCTTCCAAGGACACAAATAGTATTGTTTTTCCAAAGGATTTCATTCATATTGAAAGCAAAATTATGTTAATTTATCAAAAAATAATCTAAAATAGTTTTAGTCATCGTATAATTGTGGGCAAAAAAAAAAAAAAAAAAAAAAAAAATCATACCACATCCATTAGAATTTTTTTTTAAAAATAACTTCGCATTATTTAAATTTATGACCTTCAAAAATATTGTGGGAATTTAAAATTTATATTAAAAAAACAATGTGCTAATGTTTATATTGCAGTTTTACGTCATTAATTGGATTTGGTCATTGTGATTATGTATCAAATGTAGAAATCTATTTATTTTGCCAGTTGTGCTGCTCAATATTAAAATAGGGTTGCCATTTCTATTTAGTTAGATGAGTTAATATTTGCAATGTTTGGAGTAGATAGTGCTCTGTTAACTAAGTACTTGGTATCCCTTGGACATTGGTGAGAAAAAAAATTTCTATTGCTTATCCGAAAAATAAACAGTATACATATGATATAATTTTAGTCTATTGAAGATTAATTATATTAATTAATTGATTTCATTTTGAATAAGAAAATTATTATTTCAAACTGATGGCAATTATACAATTGATCATATAGATGGGAAAATAGGTATAGTGTAAAATTTGAAACAATAAATAATTTGATCTTATCCCATTATTATGGTATCAGTATTTATACTTGTTTTTGGTATTAAAGGAAGTATAGTATACAACAATGTTAGATAATTGCTTAAAGTATATTAACAACATTTACAAATTATAATGTGGGATTTTTGATAGATTGGAGCTGTCAAACTATAGAATATGAAAAGCATGTAATATTCAAGCATTTTTCTTTTTTTATTAATTCATATGTCATTTCTTTCTTACTGAACATTTCTTTTTTGACAAAACATCCCCATATGAATGATTTATAATATATGAAGGATATATTATGACTTACGACATTTTGCTTTTTTAAATATGTGATTAAGTAGCATTTTGCATGTAAATTTCTTTTACTAATAATTTTTAATTCAACATCAAATTACATGACATTTTTATATCTAATTCGGTTATTATGAGGAACTTATATAAAATATCGGAAATTTGATTTTCGCATCATAATTTTTCAAGGTAAAAATGTATCATGTTTTCTGTATTAGAATTTCATCCTGAATGCAAACAGTTTACTTGCAACTAATAAACTCACTTCAATCAACACCCTCCCGTGGCCTCTCGGCCATTTAGTAAAGATTTGCCATCCCCTCGTAGCTTCTGACGGGGTCAACATCGTCAAGTGCACTGCAAAATGGGAGGTGGTCTGCAGTGCCATTAGAGTAAGAGCATCCTCTCGTAGCTTCTGTCGTGGTCAACATCGTCAAGTGCACTGCGAAATGGGAGGTGGTCTGCAGTGCCATAAGAGCTAAGAGCTACTAATTGGTGAGTCAGCAATCCCGATGCGGCTAAGATACTGTTGTAGGTAGTCGTGCCGCATAACCATTTAGAAGGTGGAACCAATACTCTCCTAGGAAGGTCCTTCAGTATGTTGAGGTTCACCACCTTTTATCCTTGGTGGCCTGCTTTCTTGCATTGTTGGCATAATTGGTCACAGTTCTGTTAATGGTGCTGTAGGTGAGAGGACAATCTTGCTGGCACGTAGTGCATCCTTGTTGAGCTAGAGCATCTCCTTTTCGTTTCCCTGTACATTACAGTGGCCTGGGACTCATTGAATTCACTTCTAACAAAATTTTATATTCTAAGTCTGAAATGGCCTGCTGGAGTACAGATGATTTCTTGAACTGAATGTTCCTTGATTGATTGTGTAAATATGCAGGTCAGAAAAATATTATTGAGGAGAATAAAAATTACTTGCCTGCATAATCTTGAGGTGTTAGTTTCAAATTGTGGTGATGGGATATGTGTGTATAAAACTTCTCGTTAGACATAGTACTCTGTGCATTCCTAAATATACTGCAAGTTAAGGTCATTTGTCATTGTAGTGACAATGTATAATGATATTCTGAAAATAACATTTGTTTTTTGATTTTCCTTGATATTCTTACAAAAATTTGTTAAATTATTATCAGATCCATATGTAAAGTTCTTCCAACCTAATGCTATATTTAGGACTAGATGTGCATTTGATCTCATGACATCTCTTATAATAATCTCTTTTTGGTTTGTTAGTTTTTATATGAATATTTCAGTGCTAAAGAAACTTTTCTTAATTTGTAATTAAATTTATGAAAGATATTTTGTTACAATTTCAAGGTAGTCAGTGATTACATATCTTTATGTACTTACAGCGTTTTTATTTTGGCTTGTAATTAATATCATATTTCTTCACACAAGAAACTCTTCGTATTTATTAACTAATAAAAAATATTTCATGCAAATGTTATCCATAATAGGGGGATCAACATTATATAAAGCTAGTAATACAGTATTCATATTGCCAAGTCTTTGATAAGAATTAATGTTTAGAAAAGGCCAAAAAAATATTTTTTAAATAGCATTCATTCTTTATATCTAAACTGCCATGAAATAAAAGATAAAATTTTAAGTGTGAGATCTTAATTTTTTTTTATATAATATAACTATCTAATTAAGTTTAATTGAATATAAATTTTAAAATAATTTTTTGAATATAATTTTAAAAATTCATGAATTTGTGAAATGAAGATGCTTCTTGTGTTTTTAATTTTCTAAACTTAAAAAGGTTAATAATTTTGGCCATATTTGGCAATAGTAATTCATAGGTAAAATAACATTTAAAATATGGGCAATGGTATAACATTTCAGACTGAATCATCTGTAGAAAAAGAACCTTTTTTATGTTTATGTAATTTTCAACTGTATTTTTCATAATTTATTAATTTAAAAAAATTAATGAAATTTAAATATTTTCATGAAATAATATGATCTAATTTCTTTTTACTTTCAAATCTGTGTAAAGATTATATTATTTAACTTATGCAAATCCATTATTTGCATAGATATGCCATTGACAGAGAGAGATATTTTATTGCAGAAGATAAAGATTAAAAGCAGAATTTGCGAAATATAAAGAATGTAAAGCAGAGCTGAATGAGAAAAGGAAAGTAGACATTCAAAGTTTCTCACTAACGTTCTTAAAAGAATAAATGCTTAATGAACTAAAAAGCTCCCTTGAATATAAACTAATGATGTTGTGTCAAAATCACCAATCAAAATTATATTTTGGTAAAGATTCAATAGCATTAGACATACAAAATAGTTAAAATTTGGGCAATATACAATTTGCACATACTCATATATGATTTGTGTGTCCCTTATATTTCATTTTATTTGTATGTACTATAGCATAAAATTTTTAAAAATAATCCTTAATTTGTTATTCCAAATCCTCAAAAAAATGAAGCAAGATATTTTCTGAAACTACATTCCAACATATTATCTCATTTTTACATTTACCTTTTCTTAAATGAGTAAAGAGTAGTGAGTTGAAGTTCTGCGTGTATTTTGGTAGGCAGATTAATTAAAATTGATAAAATATATGGCTATTATTCATGTTTTTTAATGAAAAGATGTAAACAAATTTAATTATTTAAAAAACAGGATTGTGTTTCAAAATTTCTGATAATTCAGTAATTTTGACACAACCCATTTTGAGAATTTAATTTTTCCACTGTGAAATAAATATGCTTAAAAAATATGTGTTTCTTTGACAAATTTCATGTTGATCTTTTTTCGGAAAGAGAGGAAGAGAGAGTCTAATTTGTTTCCCATATTGTTTCAGAAAATCTGACACATCATTCCAAAAATTTCTGTGGTATCCACAATCATCCCTGAGAGAAGAAACAAGAGATTCCTGTTAATGGTTATTTATGTTGATGTTTATCTATATTCTCTTATGGTACTTTACTTAATGACATATCTTATTTTTTTTCAATGATTCAAACATTGAATGAATGGTAAAGAATAAAGCTGCAATAAAAAGTAAATAGAATACATAATTTATACTTTTGCCATATCTTATTTTTTCCTAATTTATTATATGTATTTTCAAAATTTTATTTTGGTTTTGTAATAAAAAACTCATTTTTAATAAAATTCTTATAATATCTAAATTAAATATAATGCAGAAACTACAATTTAAAATGCTTAAAAAAGGTCTGCCTTTTTCCTGAAATGCTAATACTCAATGCATAATTTCTGATCAAAAGTATTTACTGGCATTTGTTATGTTCCGAGTATCATATTGATAGCACATGAATATAATTCCAATTTTATATATTTTGTTTATGAAAAAAATCCTTTTTAAATAACATGTTTATTATTAGGTTATGCTATTTATTTCATTTATGAAATTTAGAAATTTTCTTAAACATTTTAGGACTAATGAAATGAGTTTTTTTCTATGTCATGACTGAAATGTGTGCAATTTTTTAAAAAATTATATAAGTGCATTCCAATAAAAAAATTAACTTGTAATGTGATTGTAAAAATATTTATTTTTTTTATAAATTTATTATTATTTTATTTTAAACATTGCAAATTATGGCAATCACATTTCACTTAAAAATAAATTTAAGAACCATTTTATTATTTAAAGTCAAAAAGTCAAGAATGTTATGTATATAAAATTGAGTTTCTGTATAATTGAGTTCTGTGTTTTTTAATGGATATTGTATTGTTTAAAATTTTTTTGCATGATTTTTATAGTAGAAAAATATAACTTTTGTTATGATATTGTATAGTTATTTAAAAAATGTTACTAATCTCATTATAATTTTTTATATTTATTTTTTCCTATAAAAATGAAAGATGTTATTTATGTACTGAAAAGGTAGATAATACTGTCAATTATACTGTTTATTCTGAAAAATATTTTTAAATGTTGAAAATGTTTTTTGTTTTTTTTAAATGAAGATCTAATTTTAATCTTTTAATTTCTAAATGAAAAGTAATTTTGAATTTTTGTTATTGCAATTAATTATAGGCATGATCATTAAATTATCTCTTTATAGTTATATTTTTATTTCTGCTAGTTGTATGAATAAAAAAAAATTCAGTTGAATGCTATTTGAATAAAGCTTTCAGATTTAAAAAAAAAAAAATTTTTACTCAAAAATTATACTTGAACTTCTGAAATTTCATATTTTTCATTGTTGCTTATACAACTATTATGAAGATTCTGTATTATCATTTTTATATTTAAATTTTATGTTTAATTTTGGGAAATTTGCCTTTTTTTTAATTCTTATATATTTCTGAATATAAGCTGTGAGTACATTTTTCAAAGTTCAGTATTTATAGTATTGTATTATTAATTTTGGTATATGTTTTGGTACTTTTTTGTTAGTAGGGTACAAATTTCACCAACATCAGTTTTTTAATTTTGGCACATGTAACAAAACAGTAATATAAACAATTTCGAAATTTAAACATTTTATTAAAATGAGTAATTCATTTCATTTAAAAAATTTTTTCTTTAAATTTAAGAAATATAAACTTGCTCTATTTAGCAACTTATTACTTACTCTCGTTTGATGGAAAAATTTTTTGCCAGATCAGCTTATCTGTATGTAAGCAGACCTATCTTTAGCTTTATAATTGTTCTAAAACTTCTTAGTTTATTCATGGAAATATACAGTATTACAATTTATTTGATGCATATGTTAATGCAGATTTATTTATGTAATGTAATTTTATTTAAAACGTTATAAAAAGCATTTTGATATTTTCTTTAATTCTATAATTAATCAAAACTGAAAATTTACTTTTCCTTTAGTAGAGAGACCTTTTTCATAAAATTATTGACAATTTATCCTTGATCATTATGCAATTTGATTATTGCATTTGTATTAAATATAAAATAGAATTTTATTCCCGAGACCTTAAATTTTTTTTAATATTAACATCATATAATTTATTATCTAAGTAAAGTGAATTCAATATAATTTACAAATTTTGAGATAATTTCTTAATGTGAATTTGCGAAAAAATTATTGCCATCCCATTAATGGGAAAAAACATATAATTGTTAATGTTGTTTTTTAAATATATAATTTATCATAAAATATAATTCAGTATATAAAATCCAATAATAAATATGTTTTCTATTGCACTATTATTAAAATATTTTAGAAGTAATATTTGTGTAAAATGTTTCAACGGTATTTCTTATATATTTTAGGATTTACGACATCATTAAAAGGGAATTATGGTGTATATTTGCCAAAAAGATTTCAATGTTTACATTGTGATTATGCAGCACCTTCAAATGCTGATTTAAAAAAGCACAATCTTACTCACACTGGAGAACGCCCACATGGCTGTCATATTTGTGGGCGTCGTTTTACTTTAAAAGAAAATTTGAAACGTCATTTTAATATTCATTTAAAGAAATAATTATAGTTGTTAAAATATTTAATAAAATACTTTTAATGGAAACAATAGTAGGTAATTTTGTATTTCAATTTATAGAACTTTTTATCAAATTATTTCTTATAAATACTTAAAAAAATTTATTTACCATACACATTATAAATTTTTTGTTATTTATTATCAATAGATTTAATAACTTTCAAAAAATGTATGTTCATTTTGCAGTAATAATATAAATTATGTAAATAGAACTTTCTTTAATATTTTTTTAGTTACATGTCACATTTCTTTCAATTCCAAGAATTGTATGAATTTATGAGGATTAAAAAAATTTATTTCATTATGTATATATATCATTAAAAGTAAAGTTTTTAATGCTTTAATTGTTAGAAACTGTCCATGTAACATTTTTTATTAAAAATCTTTTAGTATTTTTAAAAAATGGTTTCTTTTTATTTAAATCATGTTATGTTTGATGCATTATGTACAATTATATTCTTTATATGAGAAATTAATTTTTTATAAATTCTTAGTTTTTAATCTGCACAACTTTAACTTGTATGAGATTGAAATATTTAAATAACTTAAAAAAAATGCTTTTTTATTTTATCTTATTGAATATGCATATGAATCAGTATAGAAGTTTTCATGCTATATTAACAAAATGATTCTTATTAGTAATCAATTTAAAATTAAAACTGTGCAAATATAAGTTATTTATTAAATTTGGGACCTGTTTTTTAAATGTATTATATTGAGAAACTTTCTATATTTTAATAGTCACTTTTATTATTAATAGTGTAATTCAGCTAAAAAAAAATTCTAACTGCAAATTATATTTTTCTGAGAATATTTTATAGGAAATCATCATTATATTTAATTGAAATAATCTAACTCAGTGATTTTCTTTTAGTTGTGATATATTATGTATTTATTCTGTTATGCATTTTAAGCATGGTTTGCTGTTATTTATTCTGTTGGATTTTCAAAGTATTATTATTTAATAAATAACAGCATTAAAATTCTGCATTTTAATTGAAACTTCAAATTTACTCCGAATTAGATCAGCACATTGCAAGTAGAAGTTTTACTGAATGCGTTGTATTAATTATATTATGCTTAAAATTTTCAAAGGCTTTTAAAATTGTTAGAACTGCAAAATATTGATTTAAATTGTTGATATAATTCAATGCTTTTCAGTATAAACTTGTCTTATGAATGAATGAATGAATGAATGACTTTAAATGTTTTACTTTAATTTAAACATGAAAAAATATTTTCATCCAATCGAATTAAAACTTTTAATATTAAATTTGGAAAAGAAAAAGAAAAAAAATCACAATTACATTATTTTAAAAAATTAATATTATTTAAATTAAATAAATTATTTTTTAGAATTTATGGATAAAAGTGTTTTCAAGAGAGTGATACTAAAAATATATAAAGATGATGCAAGTCAGAAAGTTTTTGAAATTGTTTCCTTCCTTAAAAGGTGGCCTGATGGCCAATTCGCTTGATCTCTGGCCGTAGGTACCACAGGTTTCAGGTTCGAATCCTGGCAGTGGCATGAATGTTTGTTAGTGGTTTGGAATCCACTTTAAACTGTAGGTTCTGGTCTAATTAGTCCAAAGTGACTGTAGAGTGACAAACCAAACCTTCTTTTAAAAATAATGATTGTGAAATGTTTATATATATTTAATTGAACAGGTAAAGTTTTAATGGTAATTTTTTTTTTTTTTAAATTACTATTCATGTGTTGGAAAATTATCTGATCAAGAAATCAGTATTCGTATTGATCTCTAAATGAAAAGCTCGTTTACAAATAGCAGAAAATCATTCATTCATTCGTAGTTTATATTAGAAATTATTTAATATTATTGGCAGGACTAAATTAAATATTAGTAAATAATAAAGTGCTTGTTATTTTATTTGTATATAATAATAATAAAGGAAATTTATGTAATTTGCTTTGTGTGATTTTCGAAATTGTACCAGAGCTATATGTTGGAATACATTTTAAGCAAAAATTTAATTTAATATTTTATAATTAATCAATTTAAAAAATAAAAATTATTAAATACTTGAACCATAACATCATCAGAAATTTGCTATGCTAAAATTCAGTGCATTTATCTGATTCTGAATAAATTTGAAATTGCCTTTAAAAAGCTGTTCTTTGCCAATATCTAAAATTCAATTAGAATTTTTTTTAACTAATTGGAATTTTTATTAATAATTAATCTGCCAGTTAATTTGTTACTATAAGAATCTATTTCATTAAAATTTGATTGATTACAAGTCATTGTTGTGTTCTATAAGCAAGGAAAAATAAAATGCCTTTGAAGGATAAAACTAATTGACAGTAAAAGTTACATTTGAGAATTGAAACTAAGAAAAAAGTATTCATTCTATATTCTTGTATTTCAATTATTAAATGTCATTTAAAATAATACTGTACAGAACAGGTAACCAAATTTTTCATTTTTTTAAATTCTCCTCTTTGCAAGGAAATATTCTGTTACATCACTTCACAGTCTTTTTTCATCATTGAATGTTGTAATAACATTGATGATTCATTCAGTTGTTTAATTTAGCAATAGATGATTTGTAAGATCCTCCAAAATAGAACACAACTGTTATTAAAATTTTAATGTAAATATTTCATTTAATCGTTATGAATCTTGCTCTTAACTTAATTTATGATGGTTGATTTTGCTGTTAAGGTCCAAATACTGACAAAAAAAATTTTAGTTGTCCTATCAATTTATTTATTTTATCTCTAACTCGTAAATCATGACAGACTGAAAAAATTATTGAAGAAATATATAATTAAAAATTATCTTTGATTCTGTTTTCAAGTCGAGATAAGATTTTGACTATGTATATTATTTATTAAGTGCAAATAAGTTTTTAATAAGTTACAATAATTAGAAATCATGATTTTCTATTTCTTTCCTTCTTAATTGTTTAAAAAAATTATGTGTTTGGTTTTAATATGAAAGCATATAACTATCTTCATCAAATAGTTTGTATTGATTTTACCAAAATTAATAAATCTTTTCTTTTGCATTATTTTATGCTGTTAGGCATTTTATCCTTTTTTTTTTTTTTCATTTTATAATTATAGTTAAATTTTTTTTATTGAAAAGTAGAATATTTATTTATGATTCTATACACTATATATATATTTTGTAGATTTCTTTATTATTTTTAATATTATTGTAATGAATAAATATATCATTTTAAACATTCATGTGAATTTTATGAAGGCAATAAGCTTCAACTTCAACTTTTCAAAAATAATACTTATCAATGATTACATAATTATATATATGTGTGATATAATTTTTCATTTATTTGGAAGACTAAAGTTTTTTTTTTATTTTCTCAATCTGTCTTAAGTTAATTGTAATTGTTTGACTTATTCACTGAAGAGTTGTTTAAAAAATTTTTGTAATCCTCTTTATTTAGCATGTATTTGAAAAAAAAATAAATAAATAAATCAGATTTGTTTAAAATGTACAAAACTGGTAAATTACAAATACAAAATATGTTTCACATATTTATATTGTTAGTTAACAATTACTTATATCATTTTGCTTTGAAAAATAAAATTTAATCTAGCATTTTTGAAGAAATTAATTTTTATAAAATAATATATCTTAATTATTTATGTAAAATTTATTTTTACTAGAAAATTGATTATTTTGTTTTAGTTAGATATTTTATTTTTTGTATGCCACAAAAATCCACTTTATTTTCATATTGTATTTTTATATTAAACTTTTTTTTATCATCACTATTTTTGCTACACAATTTATACTGACTTTGTTATGTAAATTAATACCTTTTAGTTAAGTTGTTATTTTGAACTCTTGTTATCTTATTTGTAGTATTAGAATTTATACTTGAATCTTTAAATAATACAGTTATTAATTATATGATTAATTTCCATAGGTGAAAGTGACAAGGAATCCACATCTGAAGAAGGCCCCACATGTCAAACCAGTTTAAAGCCTTTAGTTTTTAGTGTTAAGAATTTAGAAACTCAAACTCCAGAAGAAGCTATGTCCATTATATATGAAGAAACATATGATTGCCCAGAATCACATTGTTCATATAGTACACCATCTAAAAGACAGTTTCAGAAACATGTACTCATACATTCAAATAAACGGCCATATGAATGTTATATATGCAACTACACTTTTAAAAGGAGTGATAGTTTACGTCAACATATGCTTATCCATTCTGGGGAAAAGCCATATGAATGTGATTTTTGTGCAATGCGATTTAAACATCGTAATTCACGCAATCGACATAAACTGAAACACATGGAATCTGAGAGAAATTAAATATATTTCTAATTTTATTATAATTTGTTTTATATTTAAATGGTGCAAAATGTTGCGGAATATAATTTTATTTATTCTTAAGTTAGTGTGCCATAAATTACATTTGTTAGTAATTTCTATGTTTATATGTAATTTTTGTAATTAACTCAAATTGTCTAATTCAATCTTGTATATATGTTATAAATTCTTATTTAGTATTGAATATATGTAGTTATAATTAATAATTAACATATGATTATGATTTAATAAAATTTTGATAGACATATTTATATACATATGCTATTTGAAAAGATTCTTCAAAATGAAAGAATTTTAATTAGTTGTTAATAAGATGTATTTATTATTTTTTAAATCAGTTGTATAAATAGTTTTGTCTATTAATAATTTCTTTTACAATATATTTAAATTTATTATGTTTTTTAAAATTGTTTCATATTTTTTTATATACAGATTGTACAGTTTCTGAAAAAATATTTTCCAAAATGAATGTTATTTAAAAATAACTTCAGTCTGATATTGTATAAAATTTTTAAATGGCTTTTTAAGTGACCTTATAGGAAAGTGTACTTGGAAACAAAACAATTATATTCAAAAGGACAAGATGAGATTAAATAGTAAATATAACTATGTATTTGCCATTTATAGACAATCTTGAAAGGAATAAAAAATATCGTCCTTAGTTTAAGACTTTATTATTATTTTTTTTTTTATATATATGAACTCTTGAGCATTTTCTTAAAATTTTTTTTAAAAAAAAGAGCAAATTTTTGTAATTAAATAATAATAATGTATACAATCATACAGTAGTTATTTAACAACAATATGTATCTAGAATAAATAGTGTCAAAAATTCATTGCAATTATTTATTCACAAAAATTGCATCAGAAATATAAATTTAAAATTAAAAGCCCCATCAAAATTTTAATATTATAAAATAATTATTCTGTTAAAATGTTAAATTACGATATTTTAAGAATAGTTAGTTTTATTGCAAATAAGGCATTACTAATTTCAATTTTCTTACTTTCTAGGTACAATAATAAGTCCTATTGGGGAGTTTAAAAGCCAGAAATTCATAGACAATTTAGAATTGGGGAATTTCACTAAAATACGATTTGAATGTCTTGTATGTCCATATGTAACTGATCAATACATAGATATTAGAAAGCATATATCTTTTCATAGCCATGTGAAATGCAATTATTGTGATAGCTCTTTTTCTAGGAAGGAAACATTGAAGAATCATTTGAATCGACATACAGGAGAAAAACCATTTATTTGTGATTTGTGTCCCTTAAAGTTTTCTCATCCGTATAGTCGTTATTTGCATCGTAAAAGCCATTCATCATAATATCTCTATTGAAATGTTCACCTTTTTTTAAGGAAAAAATTAAATTCTTTAATATTTGGTTCCAATATTATAGAGCTTGATACATCCCATTTCCCTTCTTAACTGAGCTTTTCTCACTAAATTGTTATTTTCAAATGCTAATATCTATGTATTTTAATACATTTCTTGTTACTTCTAATCTGTATTTAAAATTTATATTTAAATATTTTCAAATTCTCTGTTCTGTTATTTAAAAGAGTGTACTATATTTCTGCTGTTTTGCATTTAAATTTTTTTCCTACATTCTTTCTGTTATATATCTTATGTTACTTAATTAAAATTGTTATATTTCTTGTATTTCATTATTATGTTGAATGAATTATTGAAATAAATTATGTGAAATGACTTCAATTTTTTTTTTTTTTTTTTTTTTTTTTTTGGCATAATATCATAGCTATAAGTTTATCTTTAATTTAAAAATTATCCATTTCATAAGAAATATAATGTTAAAATCACATAAAAACAAAGCATTAAAGTTATTTTAAAGAATTGCATCTTCTAAAATGACTAGTAATACATTTTCTTGTTCCTGCAGAAATGTTTATTAACTTTTTCTTTTAAAACAAATGAATTTGGTTTTAAAAATATTTTTAATTTTAGTAAATTTTAATTTGTTGCTATAATGAAAAAAATAACAATTATTTTACTATTTGTTTTAATTAACGTAATCAATATTCAAAAGTATTTCAGTGATTAAAATACAATCTTTAATTTTGTTAAAATTTGTATTTCTAACATTTTAACCTTAATTTGTTAACGAAAGAATTGGTAAAGAAACAATGTAGATAAAATAGTCTGATACATTGGTTCCCAGCGTAGGCATTACTGGGCAGTGGAGAGGGTTCAAGCAGCATGGTGTACATTTGGGGGTATTTAATCGAAATAAGGGAACGACAAGTGAAGGAAGAAAAAATCAGAAAATTTATAAAAACTATTCATACATTTTTCAAATATTGTATAAAAGCTCCAAAAGCAGATACCTATAGTTTATTTCGAATTACGTGCTTTAATTGAAAAAAATTTACTGTGAATCGATGTTGAAAATTGAATGTTGTCTCTCAAGTGCGCTTTTGCAGATGAATTAAAAGAAAATGCTGTAATGAACAGAAGTATAAAAAACAGTAACCTATATATGTTGTAGAATAATTGTGGCAAGAGATGCACTTGTCCCTACAATATGTTTAGCAATATCGTCTATTTCAGTATGAATATTTATGGCTTCAATTTTTATGATTGAATAAAGACGAGTTTTATTAAGTTGATTAGTGTGATTTATGGTGTTTGTGAAAACTTTTCTGGATAATTTTGTGATGTTTGTTTCCATATCTTTAATATTAAGGTCATTATAGATAATACTGTTATCGATAAATCAGGTGGCATTAGTAATGATTCTTAGGTTTCTATTTGTGCTATGAAACCTGATTACATATAAATGAGATTTAGTACTTGTTTATAAAGGATGAGTTTATAACCTTTCTTAAAGTGATAAAATAATCCAAAGATTCTTGCAATTTATTAAGATGCGTAGCGTTTTCTGGTACTTCATAGGAATTTCATAATTGGTATGTCCATTGCCATTGCTATGAATATTTGCTGATTTCACCTTTCTAAAAATATACATGTGCCTCACTCTTAATATTTAAAAGTATTTTTATTTGAATAAATGTAAGATAAATGGCAACATAGTGTTTTATGTATGATAAAAATCAGCATGTAGGAAAACTAAATGAAACAAATAGTGCTGGTGTGTAATATTCTAATTACAAAAATGTATTAAGCACAATTAACAATTCATTAGTGTGCTGTTATAAAATATGATATTGTCTATCTCTAAAGCGTTTTGTGTGTGGATTAGTTTTGCTTAGCAATACGTTCAGGAAATTCAGTTAAAAGACTGTACATATCTAAAATTGCTTATATTTTATTTGGTGAAATATTTATTTTTGAATTTTTATTCTAAAAAGAATGATCAATTATCACCCTCTTTATTACTAATGCTTGATTCATTTAAACTTACTCATAATAGAATTAAGGTACATTTCAGCTTTTATTTCTAAAGATTGCAATATATGTTGCCTTTTTATATTATCCAATATTGTGTAGATTTACACCATGCATTTATCAATTCGAAATGAATATGCATCAGAAGTAAATTTTTTGAATTTAAAATTTGTCATTTTTGTATGGATACATCTTGTGTGTGTGATGTGACTTGATTTATTGAAAGAAGATTCAAAGGAAGTAACTACTCCAGATATTGAAGAATCATATAAAAAGAAGAAGAAAAATCCTTCTACTAACAAAGAAACTAAAGCTAAGAAGGTAACCGAAGATGTCGCCAAAACTGTACCAACAGAGGATGTAGTTTACTATCACAATTTACCCAAAGGTTGGCTCAGGAAAACTGTTTTGCTTTAAAAAGGAAAATCTGCAGGGCAGATTGACATATATATTTTTAGGTGAGTTTATTTTTATACAATATTTTTTCAATTCCTTTATTGTGTATTCCATCATTTCCCTCCTCTCCTCAAAATAAAAAAATCAAGTTAAAAAATTCTTTATTTCATCCCTTATAATAATTTGATGAAGATTATCCATGGCATTTATAATGTCTTTTCTTCCTCTGTATCATTTAAGTAAAGCTCGCCTTGAGTATTTGATGTGTCTAGTAAATTATTACATTTGCACTTTTTGGGAAAGTAATTGAATGTGAGAGAATATTCATCAATGTATATAAAATAAAAGCAGATCCTTGATTAGAAGATCCCTATCAAATAAAGATTGAAAATATTTATTGCAAGAAAATGTTATTTTAAGCTAGAATTTGATAAATTGGCCACTTGCAAACATTTGAACACCTGCAGAATAATGAGTAATTCTATGTAAGGCTTTTATAGATAAATTTAATTTCAATGTGTTGAAATCAAATTGATACTGTTAAATATCAATCCTGAAGAATTGTAAAGTTTTCAGAATTAACGCATTGACAGATGAAATGGTAAAGTATTATGTAATGGCATACATTTTAATGCATTCAATTTTTTTTATTATTTTTTTGTTTAACAGAAATTAATTAATTTTTTTTCAGATTGGAATTTTTTAAGCAAAGATTTCTAAAATTAAAAAAAAAAAATTCTTAAAGTAATTTTTTTAATATGTGTGTTGTTCATAATTTATATAAGCAAAAAAATTTTAGATAATTGTTTATTATTTTTATTTAATTCAATGAATATTACTATATTTCCACTACTAATCTCGCCTTTTTTTTAAAAATAAATACTCATTTGCATTAGGGTTTCAGATTTTGAGAATTAATATCTATTTAATAGTTATGAATATTTAAATCTACATCATAGTTTTATTTTAGAATAGAAATAATACAAATAAATAATCTACATCATAGTAATAATAATAATAAATAGTAATAATAATAAATAATCTACATCATAATAATATTTTAGAATAGAAATAATTGCTGAATTTTATAAAAAAGTTAAAAATTGGATTGGATTTTCATTTCTTATTAAATCTTTTTTTTTTTTAAATAATAAATTACTAGCTCTTGTCCTTCCTCTCTTTTGTTAAATATATTTTCCTTTTACAGCCTAGAGGATTTTAAATTTCATTCAAAATCTGATGTTGCTACATATTTTGAAAAAAAAAAAGTCATCTCCTAAAACTGAAAATTTTGGCTTCAACAGGAAAAGTGTGAAAAAAAAAAGTATTCTGCTAAGATGGTTAAAAAAAAAGACAGAACCTGTGAAATCTAAGACACCTGTGAAGTGCAAGAAAGCAGTACCTGTGAAACCAAAGGCATCTATACCAAATAAAACTGCCAAACGTTTAGTTAAAATTGTTTTTGAAATGGGAAAAACGAAAGAGGCTAAAAAAACATCTAAAAAGGTGACCATAGCTACTCAAAATGCCTTTGAAAGATTAGAAGACTGTCAAAGTTATGGCAAAGGGGTAGTAAAAAAGACAATGATGTGAATAATGAAAAAAAAAAATAATAATAATAAACATCCTTAAATTTCATTTCATAAATAAATAAGTTATTTGTCCGCTTTTAAGTTATCTATTAAAATTATAGCAAAAAATAATGCTATAAAAAGATAATATATAGTTATGTAGCATAAAAACATCAAAATAGTAGATGTTTTTATGGTACTCAAAATGTTATTCAGTTATGTTGTATTTAAAATTAATGAATAAAATAGGATGGTTTTACTATGAAAATACTTAGAATTCATATAAGTAGTTAATGTTATGTTTTAACCCAGATAAAATGAAAATTTTAATGGATGGTTTAACATTTATGCAGTTGTGTTTTAAGTGTGAAATTTTGTTTATGCAATTTAATTTACTTTCATAGTTAGTAGTTGATAAACACTAAATTGTCAAAATTCAAACATATTTCTTATATAAATTTAATAGAAATATTTTTATTTTACGAGGCTACTAAATTTCAGGCATGTATGTATTGTAATTTCCATTTCATGTTTGAATAGAATATATACAAGTCTAAATTATAAAAAAATATTTTTACCTATCATAGAGGTTGAAATATCCTGTATGTTCCAGAAAAACTGCTTTCTATTACTTATAATTTGAAGAATTTTGTATAAAATATTTAATTATAAATTGAACGATCTTTTATTATATTATTCTTTTGTTGAACACAAGACATAAATCATTATTTCTTTAGACATTTTAAAGAATTTTCGTTATATTTTAAGAATTTAATACATAGTGAGGACCTGTGTATGGTTGACTCAAGTCTTAAGAAAATGTGTTTGCCCAGTTTATGTAAGTTGGATCAAGAACTGTTTTAGATATATTAACAAAATAAATGTAATATATATGAGAAGTCAAAGAAACTTGTTATAGATGTCCTGACTGATAACGTAAGATGATGTGGAATTACATCAAAACGTTAATCATTCTACATACTAAGTGGTGAAATATTTTGAATTTTTTCTTAATTCCAAAAAATCAAGCTACAGCTGAAATTTTTAAACATATTCTAGAATAAGACATAATATTTAAAGGAAATGAATAAAAACTGATTGCTTAGACATTTCATGTGGTGTAAATATCGTGGAAAAGGAAGGCAGGTGGAAGGAAGAATTCAAACAAAAATAAAAGGTTTCATTCATTGTTATGTACATTTCATTAGTTGTTAAGCACATCAACATGACTTATTAATGAAAAACACAGCAAGCATTATATGATATGCAAAAAAAAAAAAAAAAAAAAAACCCTCTCTAGTATTTTTCTCAACATTCCTAAAAGGTGTATCCATTCTCAAGAAACCCATGAACGTCATCATTTCACATTCATCCTTTACAAGTTGGAGTTTTAATATTCAGACAATAAAAAGAATTCTTGAAAATGCACACATTTTGAAAAGCTGCCTTACTAAAATTCAATTTACATATATAGATCAAACGTTTGCAGAATCAATTGTAATTTTGAAATAACTGGATGATAATTTCATGGATAGATTAGGTTTTTTCATCAGATTATACTTCACATTTAAATAATTTGCAACCAAATACACTCTAGAGAATTTATTGTATGTGAAGTTAATGAACTTATACTATATTTGAATTCTGCTATTTTAGAAAAATGTACTCGAAAAAATGCATCAAAGTTTTTGAAAAGTTCCTCCGGCCAAAGTTTTTTTTGTGAATTCCAGTGATGGCAAGTATGCTGATTCAAGTAATCCTGGTGTACTTAAATTGTCCAAGAGTTGTTCAGAGTGGATACCAACAACTTTGAATGGAAAGGTGTTAAGAACAGAGACTTATATCTTGCTAACAGCAATCAAATGTAACTATTCGATTTCATCGGTTGGGGAACTCAACAACGTATTATCTCTAGATTTTAATGACTCGAACGTAATTAACTACTTAAAATTGTTGGAATCAAATGCTAGGTACGTGATTAAATTTGCTTAGTGCCTTACTTTCATAATAAAATGACTATTTTTATCAAATCAAATCATTGTATACAATATACTTTAAAAAATTTTCACTAAGGAAGTAGAAAAGCAGATGGATTTATAAATAGCATATTGGCTAGAAAAATTTGAAAGAGTGTTGATTTTTTACTGTGACTCATTTTTCCTCGGCCATACAACTGCCAATATCATTTTAGAGAAGCTCATTAGTTTTCTTTTATGCAGCTTAATTTTTAAAATTTGATAGGAGGTATGGGGATTTATTCCCAGGAACTCCGATAATTGACACAACTTTGCACTTTGCAATAATAATTTAAACTTACATCACCTTCTCTAGGTTATCTGTTTATCTTTCCAAAAGAAGCTACATTTGCATATAACTTCTGATGGCCAAAGTAACTTGTAGACATTGGAACTTGCAGTCCAAAGTGTTTTTATGAAAGGTATTACTATATTAAACTATGTTGTGGAGAGTTTTGTCATTTCCATTTTTTAATGGTTTAAACTTTCACCTGTGTGAAGGGATGACTGTAGCATTTTTCCCACAGAAAGAGTTCTAACATTCTGTTCCCAGTACAGAGTAATGTATATTTTTAACAAGTATATAATAACAACCTATTACTCAAATTTGACAGCAGATAAAGTAATGTCGTGAGTAGTTATATTACATACAATTAGTATTTACATTGATGGATACAAATGAGAACGACCTGCCACTCAAATCTGATAGCAGATATTCAGTGTTAGGGATAATGAGATATCATGAATTGAGCGATTGTCTCTGTGACCTTCACAGGTCGAAACACTTACAGATGGAATATGGACTACACCATGAGTTGTTGCATTGTAATTGGTGATAGACCATGAACTGAGAAAGTGTCTACTCCATTAAGAAGTGAGGGAAGCTGACGGATTTTCTTAAAGGGAGATTTTTGTGGAGAAAGAGAGAGAGAGAGTGTTCTGCGACGAGTCAAGAAGTGTTGTTTTTCTTTTTTTGACTGAACCGGCCGGAGTTTCCACCTGTTTTCAAAGTGAGCCCCTTGCAGTTTCGTGTATCACGTCGTGTGATAATTAAGATCTGCAGCAGACCGGTTGGACTAGATTCGTCGTAGACTCAAGAACTCTGAAAATCTCCGCCTTTGGAGTGAACTGCACTTGTGTATTTAATTTTATATCTTTAATTTTCATTTCATTGTAAATAGAGTTATGTATATAGAAATAATAGTTGTAAATAAAAATTAAAGTACTCCCGTGAACCTAAAAGCTCCGTTATAAGTCAAGTATAGATTAAGACGTTACAATGACTATCACAAATTCCGTCTTCTAGAAGATGTTAGCAATCATTTGTTTGTAGAGTGAACTTCTCGTTATGAAAGGTCGTCCAAGAACCTCATTTGATGATAATTTTGAACCAACCAAATGGTAAAACAATGACTATTAGATCTAATTTCTTGGATGTTTTTTGCAACACATATGAGTTTAAGAGCTATTGAAGAAATCATTAAACGAATGCGTGTCATTCTTACCTGGTATTCTCTTTATATCAAATGGTCATGACATTTGCACTGATACATTAAAAAACTATGCGTTAACTACTGCCAAAGAACTGATTATAAATTATTTATAATATGTGATGCACTTTACAGTGCACAAATTATTAGTACATGGGGTGGAAATAATTCCATCTGCATTGTTACCCATTGGACAATCTGAAGTGATTTAAGAGGCAATGTTTAAGGGGGAATTCATAAACATTTTTTCTAAATTGTGTTCGAGAGAGAAATGTAACGAAGATAGTTTTACTGCTCTTTTGATATCTTCTGATCCATTTTTTAAGTCTGAGGCAATGTCCTGAAAGTCCCATGTATGGCATCCTAATATAGATTAAAATTGACAACAGACTGTTGTTCTGAGAACTTTGAAACTGTTTAATTTTAATTTATTATCCCTTAAAACCCTCCTGGAAAACAATTTTAAAGACAATTGGATCAAACGCTGATGGGTTTCCTTCCCCCTCCCCCTTAAATAATAATGTATTTTGCCCCACTGTGCAATGTAACGAATTGTAATGATTTAAGAAAAAATAGAGTTGAAGATTAATTCATTGATTTACAAATTTTATATATTCGAGCTTCAAAGGGCTTTATATATTTGTTTACTTTTTCTGTTTTAAGTCTTACATGGGTATATAGATACATAAAAGAACATATTTATTATATCTATATACAATAGAACCTCTGTAAGTCGAACTTCAAGGGAAACGCCAAATAATTCGAGTTTTCGACTTATGGAGGATTTCGATTTACGCGGATTTTGTAAGGAAATATTCGACTTGTAGAGGTTTAGATTCTTTCTAACTTATTTTGAGTTAAGAGAGATAAAATAAATAAAAATTCAAGTTACAGAGGTAATAAACATGTTTATTAGCAACTTAAAAGTTATATTATGTACTACAATAAAAAATCAAAATAATTCCGAAAACCTTAAAATTAAAAATATTATGTATTAAAAAAGTCAGTTATTATTATTATTATTATTTATTTATTTATTATTATTTTTTTTTTTTGCTTTAGACAATTCGATCGTTCTCTATCTATAGCATTATCTAAGCTATAAAGAGCAGAAAATTCTTTTTCTTCCAAGTTGCTGTTACATAGAATTGGTTATTCTATTTCCTATATACTCATACGTTGTTTTCTAAGAAATGATATGCATTGTCGGCAAATCCTTAAAGTCAGTAACTTATTTTTTTTCGAGCTATAAAGGTAATTAGTTTCAAATGATCGAGTTGTAAAATCAAACATTGCTAATGATCGAGATACAGAGGTCTTTTTTTTTTTTTTTTTAGAGGGTTGAAATTTCGAGTCATGGAGGTTTTAGGGCTTGAAGGGAAGGGAACAAACAATTTTTTTCGAGTTGTGGAGGTTTTCGACTTAAAGAGGTTCTACTGTATTTGTTCTTTTGAAGAAAGTAGATTTCATGAGGGGTGGAGGGCGTCAAGTAATTTCTTCTCTAAAGAAGACGGTAGGATGCAAATGAGTTCGGGAACCACTGGTCTAAAGGAAGCTGTCCACACATTAACTGCGTTACAAGCTGTCTACAATTAGCACTAAATATTGTACTTTTAATGTTAGTAGCGAAAAATATTTCTAATAAATCATAGTCTGTTCACATTGATTAAACTGCAGTCATTTGTTTCTATTATTATGAGCTTATAGACCCTGAGTGATTTATGTTTGATCTATTTGTGTTATACGTATTTGAAGGTTAATTTTAAATATATGAATCTTACGTGTGATTTTTTTTATTATTATTCTTTTCCATGGGTCTGACGTAGAGGTCATTGTGCTATTGTTGAAAACACGTCCTTACCTTTGTACCAGTCATAAACCTCACCGGAAATGTTGAAATAAATAAATAAAAAAAAACTCGACTACAATAGCCCAATTGTAGTTGGGTGCATATTTTTTCCTCTGTCTTCCTGTTCTTTTAATTTTACATGAAAATTTTTTCAGAATTTTTGAAACTGAAAGTTGTGATTCATAAATGATAGTCTCTGTGACAGATTATTTATTTAATTTTTAAGACATTTTTGAAATTATTCGAGAGATTTTAACACTAATATTATATTTCAACAATGTAAGTACATATATTAATTAAACTCTTAAAAAGAAAATTTATTTATGAAGCATTTTTAAAGGAGTTAAAGTTTGCTTTTATTTTGTATAATTAAGGAGAAAAAAAACTCTATTTATAGGATATATTATGAATGAAAAAAGATGTTCAAATTTAACTCTGAAAAAGCTAATTCAATTAAAAATTTAATGTTGTTTTAGCTAATTATTTTTCTAATTCTACTTAATCTTGACATAATAATTATATTATAAAAAAAGAAAAAAAAAATTAAGCCTGTATAAAAGATATAAACTCACAAATTTGAGAAAAAATTCCTTTATTTGTTTACCTTCTTTCAAAAAAATTAAAAATTTAAACTCTTTTATTCATTTGAAATTTTTTTTAATTGTGAATTTTTAAATTGATGCTATTGCATATTCATCAGCTCTGCCTGCTAGGGGGCCACAGGTTTCAGTTTCGAGTCCCGGCGGCGCCATAGATGTTTATAGTGGTTCGGAATCCCCTTTAAATCCTGATCTAACATAACTGTAGAGCGTTAGGCGTAGGGCTGATAACTCTACCCCGTAAAACGAAAAACCTCTCCTGACTCGAACTCTGGCAGTAGGCTGACGGCCTTGGCTCACCAGGGACTGTTGCGCCAATGAAGAAGAAGACATATTCATCAGTAGTAGATCGTTTTTTAAAAAAATACCGAAAGATATTATTTTGAGATGTTTTAATTACTCATCTGCATTTCTATATACATTTAAACAATGAAAACAGAAATGAATTAAAATGCGAAGCACTGAATTATTTTTGTCCATTTCATTTAATTTTTGTCCAATTTCATTTAATTTTGTTCAGTTTCTGACATGATTATATGATTCTTCTTTAATGTCTCTTTTTTTTTTTCTCTCATTTTTTCTATTTCATAGGAGAGACATTGCTAAATTTAAAATTAAAAAAAAAATTTGCTATTTTTTCGGAGGAATTTCCTCCGGAATTTTAAACAAGCATTTTCATTTTTTTTTTTTTTTTTTTTTTTTTTTTTTTCTGTTTTAATAACGTTTTTTAACATTTTATCTTTAAAGAACTATACTAACGCTTGAGATGGGATAAAATAAAATAAGGAGTATTTTGTGTTTTCGCTTATCCTTATCGATTTTATTCGATTTTGGTTCGTTAACTTTATTGAATGCTAACTTAATAATAATGAATGTTTCTTCTGTTTCTTAGTTCTAAAATGTTCAAAGTCAGTTTCCAGCGTTTTAAAATAGTATTAGAAATCTTAAAATAATGATAAAAATAATTTTAAATCGTAAAAAAATTCTTTTTCTAAAGATATCATTACATGCTCAAAATATTGCTTCAATAAATAAATTAGTAAGAAAACGATAATGCTTTTGAAATTTTTTTAAAAATTTCCGTTTTATTCGGCAAACAAAATCTTGTTGTTTCTTATCCCACTTGACTGGCCAAGCTCACGAACCCGTATGGACTCATGATTGAAGGGGAAGGAAGCAGCTTCTGTTGTGATGGAGCACCCGTAGGTAGAAGTCTGACTTTGGCTCTGTGACGCTCTTACAGTCATAGGAGACCGGGACCTACGGCTTAAAGTGGATTCCGAACCACTACAAACATCCATGGCACCGCCGGGATTTGAACCCGAAACCTGTGGCACCGAACGCTAGACACTCGGCCATTCAGGTCCCAAATTTGTGAATGCCAACGGCAAGCGGTGTTCCCAGGTGGTCACCCGCCCAAGTACTGACCGCGCCCAATGATGCTTGACTTCGGTGATCTAACGAGAACCGGTATATTCAGCATGGTATGGCCGTACAAAATCTTTCAAGCTATAACTATAAAACTTTTATAATAAGCTATATGGGGCCTGAATGGTCGAGTGGCTAGCGCTCGGTACCACAGGTTTTTGTTCGAGTCCCGGCGGTGCCATGGATGTTTGTAGTGGTTCGTAATCCACTTTAAGCCGGAGGTCCCGGTCTCATATGACTGTAAGAGCATCACGGAGCAAAAGCAACAACGACATAATAAACTATAATTATATAAATACATGTATTTAATTTATGTTATAACTTTTGAATGTATATATATATATGATAATCTTCTGATTTTTGAAGAAAAAAATTTTTTAATAGAATTTTAGTGAAGTTAAGATCATTGTATTTTTTAAAATAAAATTTCGGATATATACTTATATATAAACAAGATTTTATTACAATGGATAATTATTCACAGAAGAGCAGAGCCAGGATGTCCGCTAGAAGGATCATTTTACAATCCTCAGTTAGATTTAATACTGATGGAAAAATCTATTCCCAAGATGTCAGCCATGTGGTTTGTGGTTTAGGACCTCTGACGTACATTGAGTAGATACTCAATTGGACTTTCGGCGACAACCGGTATATAATTAAGAAACAGTACTCAGAGGAAACTTGGTCAGGACCAGGACCGGATTTAGATGAAAAGAGGCCCTAGGCTATTCCACTTATGAGGCCCTTTCACCTCCCATTTTTAAGTTTGTAAATTACTTATTATGTTTGTTTATTAGTCATACGTGCAGAATTTCTCCTTATTCTTGATTCAGTGTTTTAGTGTTTGCTGTTTTTAGAATAGTGTAATTCTAATTTTGCTAACAACTTGAATGTAGGACCCTCTTAATCTTGAGGCCCTAGGCTGAAGCATAGTTAGCCTATAGGAAAATCCGGCCCTGGTCAGGACTATGACAGATAAGAACTTGTGCAGAACTGTAAATGAATTGTCAGGTAGAGAACTCTGTGTGTAGCTGTGAATAGTCTTATTATATCTTTGTAAATAGTGTATATAACAAAAGTTATTGAAAAACGAACAGCCTTTCCTTCCTTTTAAATTCTCTTAGACACCACCATACCTAAAAAAGGAGGACACAGCTGGGATGAGCTTGTTGATTAAGTAAAAATTTGAAGTAGCTGTCTCAGCTTTTTAAAGTACCTTTCGTACGTTTGAAGTAGCCAACTGTCAAAGACTTCTGGATCAACCGCAGTCCTGGCAAACAATTTCATATAAACTGCCATTCAAAATAAACAACAAACTTTCATATAAAGAGTTTGGGATCAACAGCCACCCGAACGTTTTAGAGTTTCGTACCAAGACCTGTCTTGATACAGAATTCCTGATTCTGAGCAAAGAATTCTGAATCATCCACAGCCCTGTCAGAGAGTTCTGTGTATTAAAGTTCGAAATCAAGAACTGCTTTATACAAAATTCTTGATTGGTTTTGAAGTCGCCACGACTTCTGTTGTCCATATTCATCTGAAGAGAGTATAAATTGCAGATAAATCATTTTTGAATTTTGAATTTCAGTTACTTTCTGTTCGATATTTTCCTTGTGTTAAATTTAATTTCAATTTAAACAGAAATATCTTTCCTTTAGAATGTAACTAATAGCATATAGGTAATTATTTTTTTTATACATTTAAATTCGAAGTATTAATCTAGAAAGAAATTATTTGTTTATTATCAGTACAATCATAACAATTATCTACTATACACACTGACGGAAAAAAAAAAATCCCAACACCAAGAAAGACTTCTGTTAGATAAACGAAATTTGGTAGGGGTGTTTATACATCTGAAAAATGACATCGATTCAATTTTCGCATAAGTGTAGCGCTAGTAGCGCCATTCGGAACATGCAAATCAGGTTTGCTATAAATGCGTGCTGTAAAGTTCGTGAACGTTATTGAGCTTTGAAATTTGACGTATTGAGTTGATGTTTTCCAAGAATGCCTTTAAGAAGACGAAGAAGCCATTATCAACAGCTAACCAATTTTAAACCAGGGCATATAATAGGGCTCCCTCATACCGCTGCTGTAATGCAATGTGCTCTACATAGTGTCAACAAGTTACCTTGGCCTACGAGATCATCATATCTGTCTCCAATTGAGCACGTATGGGATATCATTGGACGACAACTCCAGCAACATCCACAGCCAGCACTGATCGTCCCAATATTGACAAAACAAGCATGGAACTCCATACCACAAAATGACATTCGGCACTTATATGACACAATGCAGGCACGTTTGTCGGCTTGCATTCAAAATTCTGGAGCTTACACCGGCTATTAATGTAACATCATTTTACATTTGAAATGCATTTTCTTAATCTTAAATTAATCTGTGATCTTTAAAATTTAATCAATTAAACATATTAACTAGACAAATGCATTGTTCGAATTTTATTACTCTAAAATGATTTTTTCTTGGCGTTGGGATTTTTTTTTCCGTCAGTGTATATATGGTAGAGAAAGTGAATAGAATTTCATAAATTGTTTTCTAAAATATTTTCATAACATTTTCTTAAAAGATTTAAAATCTATATTATAGAAACAAATTGTAGGCAACAACGAACAAAAAGCATATGATTAAATTTATTGTATAGTTAAATTTATATGACAAAAGAGTTTCTTAATTTTAATCAGATATTTGAATAATTGGAAACTTATTATTTTTTTTTTTAAATATTTATTTGACACGCAGTGGCTCCGAAAAGTGTTATCACATTTTAAAATTTTTTAGAAAAATCGCTGTAGCCTGGAATTATCTCGAATACAAAATTCAATATTTACTCATCTACATATGATTCAGAATAAAATCGAACAATTTTTTATAAAGAATACTAACTCATCTTTTTTTTTTTTTTATAAATATTAAAATGCCAAGAGGCAGAAAAAGAACACGTCACATAAGTGATCGTACACTGAAACATTTTCAGATGCGTTTGTAAATAAAATTAGGGTTAGTAAGTTTTTTTTTTTTTTCTCTTTTTTTTTTTTTTTTTTTTTTTTTTAAATAAAACTAGTTGGCCTTTAAAACATCTTTGTTTTCTTATCTTATCATATTCTATTTATTTAGCTAAACAAATTTAATTAACGGTGCAGTTTGTGATAAAAACGTTTTAAACAAGAAAATCGAATCGAAAACAAGATAAAAGTTCGTCCGCCAAAGTTAACTCGACGGGATTCAGAGATTTATAGTTAAAAAATTTGTGAAAAATCCACGTTTGGGTTCTGCAAAAATTTCGGCAGCGTTTACTGAAATATTTTCCACTTTAATTTCACTTCAAACTGTTAGATGAGTGCTGAGATTAACAGGTTACTGATGGGAAACTACATTCCGAAATTTCTTCGGGCATGAGAAAATATTTTGCAAAAGTAAAAATTAAAAAGTTTAGACTTTCTTTCGTGAAATTAGTGACAAATAACCTGTAAATGTATTGAATTTTATGTCTTATTTGCAGATAAAAGCAAATTTCACATTTTTCAGTAGGATTAAGAAGTATAAATGATTTTTTTTCCCTACATCAAACTGCAGTGATATCCGCTATAAGCGCTCAACAGCCCAGTAAAATTTAGCCTTGGTAAAGTTGTCAGAATTAAAAGTCATAAAATCAAGTGCAGTGCATGTTGTCAAATGTAAAAGTAAATGCATCGTACAGATTTATCTTAGCTTCTTCAACAAGGAAGTAATCATTAGGTGCATAGAACACAGTTGCCAAGATTGCTGCTTGGAAATCAATAAATATAACTGTTTTATTAAGATTAGTAGTTAGTCCAAAAAGGTTTAAAATTGCATTTCCTTATGGCAAAAAATCTCTGCATCAAAAATCAAAATCAAAATTAAGACCAACTGTATATGATTCCTCATAAAAACCAGAAGAATAAATGAGAAAGTTAATCCCAAGAAGTTAGTTGGAGCAGGAAGATGGAAGTGTCCTTGGGTGTATATATGGGAGGGTCATGTCATTATTTTATCTATATAATTTGGATTTACAGATAATAAATTCTGCTCTCTATTTAAATATATATAAAAAAAGCAATTTAAAATTAACAGCCCAATGTTTGGGTATTTGAAACAACTTTTTTTTTTTTTTTTTTTATCAAGATAAAGATGCTGAGCACACGACTCCAACGTTTGCCTCTGGTGTGTCTATAGTTGTCCTCAGGTTCTGAAACCATTATTTCTGTCACCGAATTTAAACTTAATGAAATAATAAGTTAGAGTACAAAGACGCATTAAAACCGAACAAAAAAACAGTAATGACCAAATATTGGAGGAACATAGAGGCAAACATTTAAAAAAAAAAATTATGGAATACTATGACCAGACGTTTAAAAGTTATTGTGGGTGCTGCAAAATAACCAACTAAGGCCTAATTGATCAAATATTACAATATTTAGTAATAGGTAAAAGCATTTTCAAGTGTACGAATACTTTCATGGGGCAATTTTTTGATTATTGATTTTCCAAAAAGATAAAGTATTGCAATGTTTTTAAAATATTTAATGTAGTTTTATTAAGAAAGGGCTGTAGATATCATTAAAAAATTATCATTCTGAAATACTAATTTTTATTTATAGATAGATCAGTATTTCATTGAAGTTCGGATGCGCACTCTTGTAATCTACTGAATAATAAGTTGGTTTTCTGAATTTTTTTAAAACACTTTGTTAAATGCACTTTCGGGATGATTTCAGTTCTTTATGTGAAAATTTAAAAAAATACACTTTTAAATTTACGAAAACTTGAATTGAAATGAAATCTATGGGAAAATATTATGTGCAAACTATCTGAAATTCAGAATAGCCGCACGACTAGGTGCAATAGTGTCTTCAAGTAACAGAATTGTATTGCTCATGTGCTAGCTAAGAATTGCTTTGTTGCAATCACCATGTCTTGCTGACTTCATAGGGACCACATAAGTATACTATAAAATTTGAATAGGTATGCATCAACAATCAACTGAAAGGAAGATTTTTTTTTATGGGGTTATTACTTCCAATATAGAACATTACGCTATATTGATAGGGTATCGAAACAGTGAATGGAAGAAAATTAGGCAAATAAAAAATATGGCAGTAAAACATTCATTTTCTTAACTTGACAGACCGTTCAACTGTTGCATGAATGTTCACACTACTGCATGTGTGGTATTATCAATATCTACAGTATGAGGACTAAGTATGAGTAACTTTGTTACACTAAGTATAGCAAGCAGCAAAGCAACGCTTTCTTTTGGAAAAATTATTTGTAATCATTAACCATTGATGCTTTGTTCTATAATAGGAGCTTGAGTACAGATATAGGTTTGCGGATTGCCATCAATGGGGTCTTGGTTTAACTTGGACTATAATGATATTCGTTAAATGGTATTGGGAGGGGAATCATTATTCTGCATAAATATTCGAACGCATTATCGGATGAACAGTTAGTGTCATGATGTAAGACATAATTGTATTATAGATGATCATATTTGCTACCAAATCAAGTTTTACTCTTAGCAACTACATCTGGAAAGTTGTAGAATCTAAGTCCAAACCTTTCTTCAGTACATTCCTGGCAACATATTCCGCCATTACAACTTTCCTAACAATATGTTGGCTTGAATGTCGTAACTTTCTTCTTACCACAGCATCACTTCTTCCTTCGTCCAATACGTTACTAATTAAATAGGTATGGAGTAATATCATCTATGTACCGACCTATTAATTATCAGCTATTAGCTAGAATGTCTTAACTTTCTTCTTACCACAGCATCACTTCTTCCTTCGTCCAATACGTTACTAATTAAATAGGTATGGAGTAATATCATCTATGTACCGACCTATTAATTATCAGCTATTAGCTGGAATGTCTTAACTTTCTTCTTACCACAGCATCACTTCTTCCTTCGTCCAATACGTTACTAATTAAACAGGTATGGAGTAATATCATCTATGTACCGACCTATTAATTATCAGCTATTAGCCTTTCTAGCAACTCCAATCAGTTGTAGACTAGGATAGCAGCAGCAGAAATAAGCCCAAAGTAGATAGAATTCAGTGACACTAAGCCTGAATATTAATCATTAATTAATTTCATTGCGTGGGACACAAATTTGATTCTTTTTACGAAAAAAAAAAAAAAAAAAAAAGTGTTGCGATTTTGATTAGCATAAGTATATATAAATTAATTATACAAAATCAGTAATAATATAAGGCCTTGAATTGAAGAAAATATTTACTAACAAATACTGAATTAACGTGTATTTATTTAAAATAAAACAAGATGCTAATATTAGCTTTTGTATGATCCTAAATACATATTTTGAAACTAAAGAGTTTAAAAAAAAAAATTAATTTAAAGCTAAATTAAAATTTTTAAAAATTGCTAATCTAAAATCTGCTAATATTATTAATATAAAAATAAATAGGAATGTGGCCTTTCTCTAATTAAAAGTACTAAATATAATAACAGGATTTTTCACTCATAGCTAGAAGTAAAAATAAATTTTTCTTATTTAAATATTTTAGTAGCTCTGTTCAAAAAGCTAAAACTAATGTTTTTTTTTATATTAAAGAAGAAAGATTATTATGTTAAAAAAGATCCTTGTGTTGTGTTAGAAAAAGACTATGCCAGTTACAGCAAGTACTTAAAATATTCATAAATTATTATATTTAATATATTAATAAGTATTGCCTTTATTCTGAGATGCAAATCGCAAAAGGTTTTAATTGTAAAACTGTAATTATATGTTTATAAATCATACTAAATCCTATGTTTCACTAACCTTCCTCAAAATTAACTGCTGACCTAGAAGTTAATAGAGGCTTTATTCGATTTTATCCAAACTAGATTAATTAAAACACTTGTTTCAGTTCAATAGCTTGAAACATAATAATAGTTCACGTGAGTGGGAAATGAGAGGTAAAAAAATGTCCACAAAAACCTAGCAGATTGTCAATCGATCCCATCCATTGAAAATGATGCAAATGGTTTCATGATTGGACCGGATTGTAGTTGCACTATCTCCGGGAAACGATGTCCATACAATTGGAACATCCATTTTGTTCCAAGCTGTCTGACCCAATAGTCACGCCGGAAGTTGCCAGGTTCACAGCTCTTTATTCTACGCTTTATTTATTTTATACATTTTTTCGGTTTGGTGATTCTATAACAAAACAAAGGTTCTTCCAGTGATGTTACCAAATGTTTTCCACCATTGCTTCAGTTGGACCTACAGTTGACGAACAGTGATCCTGTTTGGAAGTATGTGTCTGAGTTTTTCGTTTTATCTCTGATTGGAGATATTGGAAATCGTTATGAAGGTAAGATATAAAAGAGTTAGTATATAAGTATTGCAACAATTGAGTTGTTCTAAAGTGAAAAATATTTTTAATGATTTAAAAAATAATGTTTTTTTTTTTTTTTTAAATTTTATTTGTTTTACATAAAGGATGATGAATGTCTTTGGACAAAAACAGAATTTTCTGAAAAGATAATTGTTAGAAATAAAAATTTAATAATTTCCATAATCTAAACAATAAATAAACCTTTAAAAATATTAATACCTATTACGTAAAGAAAAAAGAATGCTTTTTTTTTCAATATACGATATATTCATTATCATGTATGATACATTATTAACTAATACCAAAGAGGAAGTATTTCAAATATTATTTGATTGCATAATCAATACAGTTGTCATATCTTTCCAGCTCTTTTGATCTTCAAATTTTGATACAATTTACAACATCAATAATAATAATAAATATCAATAACATCAATGATACATATTTATTTAAATTATTATTATTAAATTCGACTTTTTATTTTCTTAATATTCGTGTTATTTTATTCATTTATTATTTTTTTGGGGGGGCGGATTCGAAATTTGGTTTAAGAAATTCTTTTTAAGAATTCTTAAATATATATTTAAAAAATGAAAGACTTATTTAGTTTTAATTATTATTAGTGAAAGAAAATGACAATCGTTTTGTATTTATATTGTTAATTTGCTATGTATTAATAATTATTTAATAATTATTAAGTAGCATAAGTAAATAATTAGTTTAAAAATAATTATTTAGTTTGTTTATTACCTATTAATGACAATTTTTAATAATAAATATTTTAATTATATAAAAATAAAGTAACGGTTTAAATGAACTGAAACTTATAATGGTTCTGGGAGACAAACATTCTAAACTACTTGAACCTTGTGTTGAATAAAATATTTATTCAAAACATTGAATTTTCCCATATTTAAAATTTCGAAACTATTTTGCCTGTTGCAACCTGAAGATTTATTTTCTTGGAAAGCAAATGAAATGTTCCTATATTAATTTTAAATATCAATCTTTGTCAAAGCCGTTCTTTCATAAACATATTGAAAATCACTGTACAGAGGGTGTTCACACATTTTTGTACTGATTTTGAACAAACGTATTTATAAAAAAAAAAAAAAAATAAGAACTTTATTTTCTAATACATTGAGCCTGTTAGCTTTTTATTTAACTAATATATTGCTTTTTATATTACATCTTAATTTTCGAGATAAAATAGCTTTTCTTAAAATATCAAGGCTGATTTTGTACATCTCCTCCACCACAATCTTTAAGAGTACATCCAATGTCTTGGGATGCGCTTGCAAAGCTCTTGTTTTGAAAGTCCCAATGCACAATTATCCGTGGGCGACATGTCGAGGGACTTCGGTGGGATGAATTTAAACTGAATATCCTCAATTCCGGTTTTATTTTTAATTTTTTCCAAATATAGAACAATACAATTAGAGGTAGAACTGGTACCCTTATCCTGATGGAACTTAACACAATGAATATTGCTTGAATAAATTGATGAGATGTTGTTGCCGTATCCCCTGAAAAGAGTACAAGAAAATCAAATATCGTAGTGTTCCCGAATAATATTGGCTATGTTGATCGCCAACGCGGAATATATATATCGTTTTCCGAGGGTTGGTCCAGGCAATGATCATGGCGGCTGCAACAGCTGGACAATCAAAGACATGATAAGGAGTAAGCTCGACATAAGGGCAGTTGCTCCATTTTTGGTATTTTTTAACGCCATCAGCAGAAGTTTTAATATTTTTGTGGTGCTTTATTCTTAATCTTGTGAGAGTAGTAGCTGTTTTTCTGTCGTTATTTAATTCTGTAATTTGGTATTTAGTTTTAATCTTAGAAGGAATTATAAGTTTAGATTTTGCCAAAGGAAGTAGTAAAGGCTATGTGATCCAGATTTTTAGCATTCTTCGCCAAAGAATCTGCAATTTCATTAAACTTCAAATCCACATGAGCAAGGATCCATTACAGGATACACATTCTGTGCTAGCAGATTTTTTCTAAAGGACATAAAATGTTCAACGTCAAACTTGAGAAACCTTTATTAAGAGCTTATAAGACAGACCTTGAGTCTGGGAAGATAGTAATTCCATTCATTTGATGTGAAAGAGGTAGACTCAGCTAGACCTCAAGTTCCTTTTGAATGGTCAGCAGTTCTCCTGATTTGATAGGTTGGGTGGATGAAAACAGGTGTTAAAATATATTTCTGATAGTAATTAAGAGTTACTTTTGACTAATTTTTTTCCTACTTTCCATATTTTTTCCCTAGTTTTATTTCCGTCCTTAATCCAATACTAATAAGGAACCTTTAAAGAAACTGTCCTTGTTTCCTCTGAACCACCATTTTTGGTCTTTTATTCTCTTTTTTGGGCAGTAAATCGAACCTTTTTTATTTCTTCCAGATAAATATATTGAAGCTTCATTAATTGTAACTACATGTTTCCATTTTTCCCCAGCCAAATAATTTTTATAACAACAATTTGCACATAGTCTAGGCTGAGAAACATGTTTTGGCGTTAGTTGATGAACATTTTTTTTTTTTTTTTATTTGTTTGAATAAGTTTTAAATCAGATTTTATAATTTTGTTTAAAATTTCTGCAGAGAGGTTTAAAGATTTTACGATAATTCTTTCAAAGAATCTTTTTTTTTTCTTAGAATCTTTTTTTAAAAAGGAGATGCGAAGAGGTGTATGTATTTGCATTGGCTATGCATTTTTTACCCTTTTCCCAGTCCAATGTAAACTTTTACTAATTTTTTTATTTATTATTTCACGTATTTTACGTGTAAAATTATTAAAACATGCTTTTAACAACTTTTTTAAATAATCGAATACGAGAATTTCTCTTCATAAAAGGGAAAAATATAGGCTTCGATTCTTTGTTTAGTTTCTATCCATATTTTAATACGAAGAATAATTTTAATGACGTACATGATAATTAAACCTTATTTCAAATTGATACCCCTTTGTTTTTTTTTATTTATTTAAATTTAATTCATGGAGAAAGTCAAAATCTTTACAAAAATGTCTCCATATTGAGTATAATTTCTTTAATGTTGATTAATTTTCAAAAGTGTATTTTTCAGTATTCTAGAAATAGCAACCTTTTTTCTCAATACATTAATACTTAGATGAAAATTGTCTGAACTGTATATATATATATATATATAATAAAGTTATATATAAAAAGTTGCTATTTCTAGGATACTGAAAAATATACTTTCGAAAATTAATCAACATTAAAGAAATTCTATTCAATATTAAAAAATAATGCTTAATGCAAATGCATTGCTATTTAATTTTATTTTGTTCTTAAATGTTTACTTTTAATTTTTTTTTTTTTTTTTTAATCTCAAAATCACAAACTTTGTATTGATAGCAATTTTTTACAAGTATTAAGAAAACATTTTCCAGTTTAGTAGCAAAAATGTTATTATACATTTTACTTTGAAATATGACATGATTCAGAAAGAAATGGGTAAAAAAAGTAAATCAAATGAAGTTGAAATGAAATGAAATTTGTTATTGATTCAATCATATTCTAAAATGAATTAAAAAAAAGAATATTGAAATAGAAGCGATAATTAGATAGATTCGGAACCTAGTGAACATTTCAATAATTTGAAATTATTTATTTGAACTTTAGTTGAACTATATTATTTTATTATATAATTTGAAATTATTTATTTGAACTTTAGTACTTTATTTGAACTCATAAACCGGTTTAATTATTAATTTTCACTTCAAAGGTAGTAGTTTCGAAGTTTGAAATTGGAACCATCAGGTTGAAATTTTTGTTAGTTTATTTCTGAATTAACACAAATATTTTTGATATATTTACAAATTTAAAATAAGACAAATTGAATTTTTTTTACTTTACTAAAGAACGGTGTTACTTTAATTGAGACCTTTTTTTATTTAAATCATTTTTTCTTTCTTTTAGCACGCATTTCAGGTTGATAAGTATATCATGTATTAAATTTATTTTCTTTCTATCTAGTATGCTTTTAGTATTTTGTTTCGTAAAAAACTTTTCTTCAGTCTGTTAATAATTTTCTTTTGCCGTTTTTACGAACATTGTAAGTAAAAGTAATTGCTACTTGAATTAAAAGATCAATTAATTAGAGAATCGAAAGTTATTTCTTTTACTTGCTAATTGCTTACGGGTTTTTTTTTCTGCGTGTCTTTGATAGAAGATAGAGAATTAAGTTCAGAAGTATCACTTGAAAATGCCAGAAACTATTTCTGGAAGTATTTTAATTTTAACTAATTAGAATACTTTTAATTGATGGGAACTGCATTTATTTTCTTTTTGTTGAAGAAAAATATCCTAAAAAATACTAAAAAATTAGTCTTTGTAAAAAGATGATGTCAACTTTGTTCGTAGATTAGGTTTATTCATATAAAAAAATTAGTTTCATTTATAGCAAATGTTATAGTTAAAAAAAAGGAATACATATTTAAATAAAAATTTTCGCCCCTATCATTCAAACCTCACTAGTCTTTGGGCGAACTCCTTTCGGATTTTCATTACGAAAATCCAATGAATATTTTTAAATAGCCGTTCTTATTTATAAAAATTATCTACGAAAATCTACTTTTATTGAATAATTATGCTCCATATTATTTTTCCATCTAAAATTTTCCTTTTTAGTAAAAAGTTTGACTAATATTGTACCTATATCTCTTCTATGTAGAATAATTATGATAATTTGTTTTAAATATAAAGCTTAATCGAAAAAGAGGGGCCTGATGGCCGAGTGACTAGCTCTCGGTGCCACAGGTTTCGGGTTCCCCGGCGGTGCCATGGATGTTTGTAGGGGTTCGTAATCCACTTTAAATCGTAGATCCAGGTCTAATATGACTATTAGGCGTAGGGCTGTCAACCCTATCCCGTAAAAAGGCAGCGTGTCGCAGACTTCTACCTATGGATACTCCATCACAACAGATGCTTCCCTCCTTCCATGAGACCACGTGGGTTCTTGAACTTGATCTAGATGTTGCTGTCTACCAAGTGGGATAAGAAGCAACAACATAATTTTTTTAATGCCAGTTATAATGTCATTGGACACTGGTATGACTTGTTCAGTATTATCCAAGAGGCATCGTTTAGGGACTGATGTATTTACACAATAAAGAGGAAAAGAAAAACTAATCCTTTCGGCACGTCTTCCAGGGGAAATCTGCCATATTTGAATGTTGTATTCGAGAAAATATTAATCAGATAGTCCGATTGCCGAAGCGAGATTGTCTATGAAAATCTTGGCCTAATCTATTTCAGTTTTGAAATATGGCAAATTTGATTGGTATCCGCTTCCTCTTTTGCGTGTAGTGTTGTAGGATGATCTTGTTGCAGGTCATTTACAAGATGATCTTGTTATGAGTTTATTTACCACTAGAAAGACAAATATGAAACAGATTCAGCATTACGTAGGGTGAACCAAAGGATGCCAAGTCTGATGTCACTGGATACTGGTATGATCGGTTCGGTATTACCCAAGAGGCATCGTTTAGGGACTGATGTATTTACATAATGAAGAGGGAAAGAAAAACTAATCCTTTCGGCACATCTTCCAGGGGGAATCTGCCATATCTGAATGTTGTATTCGAGAAAACATTAATCAGATAGTCCGATTGCCGAAGCGAGATAGTCTATGATACTCTTCGCATAATCTATTTCAGTTTTGAAATATGACAAATTTGATTGGTATCCTCTTCCTCTTTTGTGTGTAGTGTTGCAGGATGATCATTGTTATGAGTTTATTTACCACTAGAAAGACAAATATGAAACAGATTCAGCATTACGTAGGGTGCACCAAAGGATGCCAAGTCTGATGTCATGGATACTGGTATGATTGGTTCAGTATTATTTAAGAGGCATCGTTTAGGGACTGATATACACAGTCCAGTCGCATTAATGTGACCACCTGTCAGCCAGAATATGCACTCTTGTATATTCTGGCTTTAAGTGGAGTGTGATATTAAGTGGAATTCTTTATATACACTCCACTGCAATGGGCTGCCACCTACCTTTTGTGATTGATTATTTCACGTTGGCGTCGAAAGTAGGTGGTGGTCACATTAATGTGACTGGACGGTGTATCTATTACATAACCAAGAGCAAAAGAAAAAACTAATCCTTTCGGTACATCTTCCAGGGGAATCTGCCATACTTGAATGTTGTATTCGAGGAAATATTAATCAGATAATCCGACTGCCGACGAGAGATGTTATATGATTATCTTCGCCGAATCTATTTGAGTTTTGAAATATGTCAAATTTGATTAGTATAAGCTTCCTTTTTGACTGTAGTTTTGCAGGATGATCTTGTTTGCACGCCATTCGCAGGATGATTTTGTTATGAGCTCATTTGCCACTAGAAAGGCAGACATGAAACAAATTCAGCATTGCAAAGGTGCACCAAGGAGAGATTGTTACACTGCTGCCACATTTTGTTATCGTAAATTGTAACGGACACCACAAAGAGGGCATCTAGAGGATCGTATTCTCTTGCTCGGGGCAAAAGGAAACGCTTCCGACCTACTAATTTATTGATCCCGCGCTCTAAGTTAGACAAGGAAAGCTTTAGGTTCCACATTGGTTGTCAAATTTTTAACCTATCTTCTTTCGTTCAGAAGGACAACATATCATAGAACATGTCCTCTAGCTCACCTAGCAACGAATAATTGGCTACAATTACGCGTGAACAATGCAACTGTTAAAATATTAAAAAATTTCTTTGGGACAAAAAAAAAAAAAAAAAAAAAAAAAAAAAAAACGGTAATAAAGTATATATGAATGAAAAAATTCTTGTGAAGAAGCATCTTTTGTAAATGAATGGATAGCACATTGAAAATCACAATTAAATGAATACTAAAAAAAAAAAAAGAATCATTATTAATAACTTAATAATCTTTTTTTTTTTTTTTTTTCATTGGCGCAAAATCCCCATGGTGGGACAAGATCGTTTGCTTATTGGTATAATCGAGAAATGAGATGATTTCTTTTTGCGGGGCAGGGCTGTCGACCTACGCCGTATACAGTCATATTAGACCGGAACCTACAGTTTAACGTGGATTCCGAACCATCTACAAGCATCCATGGCACCGCTGAGGCTCGAGCCCAAAATTTTATAGGTAGTTTTTTTCCATAAAATAAATAGAAATCAGAATACATATTATTATTTTTTTTATGTATAAAAAATATTTATTTCTTAATCGTTAGTTATATTGGATATATTTTCACATATTTGGTAATAAAATGTAGAAACAAAACGAAATGCAATTTAGTAGCAATTAAAGTTAATACAAATTGTTCAACCTTTATATATTAAAGCATGGAAATATAATCAGTCTCCCTTTTAACTCTTGTAGAATATAGATTTAAATCATGGGTTCTTTAATTTTTCCGCAGTCAGCCAAGAAAGGAGTCTGTGGGATCTTTTATTCCGTCAAAAAATCGAAACAATCAAGCACATTAAACACTACAGTTGGTTTAATGTGAGACGTTGTAATTCGATTCAAAATATCACTGGCAGCCGAATTCACTTTCTTTATGACGCTTATAGTGCCCTTAATTTATACACTTTGGAACTTTTTTTTTTAAGTTTTTTGTAACCGTTTCCCCTTCTTCAAGTATCTTCAATTCAAATTTGAACTCATTGTGACGAGTGGTTCTTTTTTTTACAGCATTTTGAAAGTGGGACTATTACAATCACCCTGTAGATCAATATAAGTTTTAAAAAAATTGGCAGACTGTTTTCTGTCACATAACAGTTTCATACAGAATAAAAAAAATATCAGTATTCTCAGCGGTAGTTTATTTCAGTTATACTGGGCTTTATAATATATTTAATGGTCCTATCATAAAAGGCATGCATTTCACTGTATTATTTTTTGTTATTACTTTTTAATATAAAGGATATTGACTTCCTTTTTAAGCCTTTAAAAATATTATTTTAATAAAAAGATTCTTGAACCTCATCTAACTTTCAAAAGTAATTCACGGGGAAAAAAAATTAAGAGCCCCCTGGTTTAAACGAAATTGTATTTTTTGTTGATAATTAATCATTTCACAATAAATTAACCAGGGAATAAAAAAAAGTATAAACTGTTATAAAAAAAATGGATTATTGAACGAAAGAAAATTTATGCCCTTTAATTAAATAATTTTAAAATGGTACGCCACCACTACCTTTATCATCTCAAAAATCGATACGTTTATTTCGCGAAAAGAATTCAATGGCTCGCTTTTTTACGTTTAAAATTTTCGTAAAAGTATGAATTTAAAATGCTTTGATATATTTATAAAATGTTCGTTTTAGTTTTAAAAAATCCAACACTACTCAGGATTTATAAATATGAATTTTACGTGCACATAAGATAAGTATTTTTAAAAAATTAATAAGATTCCTTTTTCATTTCGTTAATTAAAACAAATATTTTAGAATGGAAATATTCAGAAATATCATAAGAAACTATGGATTAATTCAGCTAATTCATTAACAAATTGATTAACTGATTCAGAAACTACCATGTAATTAAAAAAAATAAAATGATAAGTTTAATAAATAATTTGAATAATTTTTTAATTTAAATAATAATTATATATTTTTTAATAATTTTTTTATAATAATATTTTTTTATAAACCGAAACATTTATTTAATGAATCTTATATAAACCGAGGCCTTTTAGAAGTCGATTAATATTTTTTTAAATAACTTAATTAATAATTATATATTTTTTTAATAAATTTTTATAATAATTTTTTTTAGTTTTTTTTTTTATATAAATTGAAACTTTTATTTAATGATACTTATAAAAATTACGGCATATTAGAAATCGATTAATATTTTTTTTTAAATAACGAAGAAAACCTTGAATTTTTTAAGGATCATTTTTTAAACTTAGTGAGATCTAATAATTCTTGTTAAATTCAGCAAATAAATTATATATTAGACAAGATATCTATAGTCGTGTCTTTTTCATATTATAATTGCTATATAAAAATGGTTTTAGTTTGCATTTACTGTTTTAAAAAAATATCAATACAGAAATTAAAAAGCCGTAGTAATGCTTGTTAATTGCATTTCCTACATTTTTTGCATTTGTTTTTTTTATTTAAAGAGGTAGAAAATCAATCAATTGAATAAGTTTATTTATTAAATAGATTGATTGACTGTTTATGCCTTTGAGCAATATGCTTATATGCAAGTTATAAATATGAAACCTATTTTGGAAAAATAATTCCAATTTACAAAATTTTTTCAAAATGTCTGCATATTTATTAAGTAATTTTTAGTATTTATTTGTAAAAAAGACGTTATTAATATTTTAAAAAAGGAAGGGAAAAAGATCGATCTGTATATATTTCTATATATATTTTTCGATCTGTATATATTTACTCACTTTTTGCCCATTTTCCTATTTTTTCTTTCTATTTATCTATTTTTAAAATTATTTGAAAAATAATTTTATTCTAGTAATATAAGATAATTATAATTTTATTTATTAGGCCTATTTCTGAAAAATATTTACAAAAATTGTTTCAGAATGTCTGCATATTTATTAATGAGAAAGCAATTTTTAATATTAATTTGTAAAAATGGCGTTCTTAATATTTTAAAAAAGGAAGAGAAAAGGAGTTTTCGATCTGTAGATATTTACTCACTTTTTGCCCATTTTCCTATTTTTTTCTTTCTATTTACCTATTTTTAAAATTATTTGAAAATTATTTTATATTAATAATATAAAGTAATTATAATTATAATTTTATTTATTAGAAAATTTTTTGAAAAATATTTCCATTTTACAAAAATTTTTCAGAATGTCTGCATATTTATTAATGAGAAAGTAATGTTTAAAAAGGCGCTATTAAAATTTAAAAAAAAAAGAAAAGAAAAAAGTGTTTTCGATCTGTATATTTTAGGCATTTTTTGCCCATTTTTTTACTTTTTTTCTGTTTACATATTTTTAAAATTATTTGAAAAATAATTTTATTTTAGTGATATAAAATAAGTATAATTTTATTTATTAGGCCTATTTTTGAAAATATTCCCAGTTTACAAATTTTTTTCAAAATGTCTTAAATTTATTAACGAGAAAGTAATGTTTAAAATTCATTTTTAGAAAGGCATTAATATTTAAAAAAAAAAACGGAAAAAGAGTTTTCGATCTGTATACATTTACTCACTTTTTGCCCATTTTTCATTTTTTCTATTTACATATTTTTAAAATTATTTGAAAAATAATTTTATTTTAATAACATAAAATAATTATAATTTTATTTATTACTTATCTATAATTTTATTATGAGGTCTATTTTTGAAAAATATTTACAAAATTTTTTTCAAAATGCCTGCATATTTATTAATGAGAAAGTAATGTTTAAAATTCATTTTTAAAAAGGCGTTATTAATATTTAAGAAAAAAAAAAAAAAAATGCTTTCGATCTGTATATATTTAGGCAATTTTTATTCCATTTTTCAATTTATATATTTTTACATTTTTTTTTATGTTATTAAAAAAAAACCACAAAGGAAATAGTAGACATTTTTTTTCTCCCCTCTCTGTAACCGCATTACAAAATTACTTTGCTGCAGCATCTTAGTATTTGGATTACTCACGCGCAAAGCAGGTGAAAAATATGGAAATCGATTTCCCAGTTCCTTTGTATCGACAGCGATTCACGTTTTTAAAAAAGAACAACTCACTCTCTGCCTTATTAAAAGCCATTCCCTTTAAAATAATATTTAATAACTTGGACAGAAACTCATCAGTCAATAGCGCAGAGAAGAACCCTTTCTGAAACGATGCTAAAAATAGAAACAAAGAACACATCTCATTCAGCCAGCGCATAACTTCAACTCATCAGAGTTCTCTTTTATTGAAGAGGGGGTGCATGTCATCTCTACCCCCTACCCCGGAATAGGTCACAATAATCAATACGCAGTGGGGTGGAGGGGGGTAATGGGTGAGTGACGCATTGCTTTTAAATGAGACATGCTTCCATCTAAAGAAAAACAGAAAATGGATGTTGAGATCTGATGTTATCGCTCTTTTTAGAGATGAATGAGTTGTATGGGTAAATGCATCTGCATAACTCGGTGTTGCATTTTGTTGGAATGGGCTTTTTTTTTTTTTTTTAAATGTCTGTTTTGAAAAAGAAACTGAGAAACTGTTTTGAGAGGAATATTTTCTTCAGTTTCATGTCGATCCTCTGCTCTACCTTTTGCTTATTATATCGATCGTTAATTTTGAGAGGAATGAATTTCATTTTTTAAAAACGTAGTAGTAGAAATGGCAGTAGTATGTAGCAGAAATACTGAAAAATGGCATATAATTCTGTTATTCTCGGCGCACTGATTATGGAGAAATGTGAAATTTTTCTTTTCTAGAACATATATTGTAAAATTCTATAGATAATTTTTGAAATTATTTCCAGAAAATTATAACTTACTTTTTAATGTTATGAATAATATTTTTCTTGCAATTCATAAATCATTTATTACAAAAACAGTTTTTAAAATTATTTTACATTTATGATATGCTTAGTAAAATCAATTTTAACTGACAAAGAGATAGATTTTTAAATAGAGTAAATACCAATATTAACACTTAATCTATTTTTATAATAAAAGAATATATCTCACCCCCCCACCAGAAAAAAAAAAAAAAAAAATTGTATATAATTCTGTTTATTTCGGTAGAATGAACATGGGGAAATGTGAAATTTTACATTTCAAAAACATGTATTGTAAAATTCTATAGATAGTTTTGAAATTCTAAAAATTATAACTTATTGTTATGATATTTTGTTTATTTAATTTAATTTTTTGAACTAGAGCTTAATTTTATTAAATATTTTTTTTTACAATTCATAAATTATTTAATACAAAAAAGTTTTTAAAATTACTCTACATTTATGATATTCTTAGTTGAAATCAATTTTAACTGACAAATAGAAGCGAGTTGTTTTATATAGTAAGTACCAATATTAACACTTAATCCATTTTTATAATAAAAGAATGCATCTCAAATCCTTCCCTCCCCCAAAAGAAAAAAAAATTGCATATAATTCTGGTAATTTAGGTTCGCTGAATATGGAAAAATGAGAAATTTTTCTTTTTCAAGGACTTGTATTGTAAAATTCTATAGGTAATTTTAAAATTATTTCCAAAAATTATAACTTAACTATTCAGTCTAGAGTTTAGAACTTGAAATTCCCTTTATTAAACATTTTTTTTTTTTTTTTACAATTCGTAAATTATTTAATACAAAAGCAGTTTTTAAAAATGCTTTACATTTATGATATGCTTAGTAAAATCAATATACAATATATTTCTGCTAGATTCGCTTTTTCTCTCTACTTCTACATACTTTTTCTCAAAATTACATATAATTCTGTTATTCTCGGCATACTGAACATGGAGAAATCTGAAATTTTTCTTTTTGAAGAACTTGTATTGTAAAATTCTATAAATGATTTTGGAATTACTTACAAAAATTATAACTTACTATTTATTTAATTTAGTTTTTAAACTAGAGCTTAATTTTATTAATTATTTTTCTTACATTTCGTAAATTATTAAATACAAAAATAGTTTTTAAAATTACTTTACACTTACTATATGCTGAGTAAAATCATTATATAGTATATTTTTGCAACATACGCTTTCTCTCTCTATTTCTACATGCGTTTTCTCAAAATTGAGTATAATTCTGTTATTCTCGGCATACTGAATATGGAGAAATGTGAAAATTTTCTTTTTAAAACATATATTGTAAAATTCTATAGATAGTTTTGAAATTATTTCCAGAAATTATAACTTACTATTTATTTAATTTAATGTTTTGATCTTGAGATTAATTCTATTAAATTTTTTTTTTTTTTTTTTTTTTTTTTTTTTTTACATTTCATAAATTATTTAATACAAAAACAGTTTTTTAAATTACTCTACATTTATGATATGCTTAATAAAATCAATTTTAATTCACAAAGAAGAGCGAGTTGTTTTATAGAGTAGGTACCGATATTAACACTTAATCCATTTTTATAATGAAAGAATATATTAAACTAATTCTAAACAGATTTTGGCAGGATATTTTTTAATTTTATATTTGTTTAGTTTTATTAAAACCATTTTTTTTTTACACTTCAATGTGAAAAAGGAATTATGAAATACTTTTTTCGTAATAATTTTTTGAATGTCTTTTTACATTTTTGGTGTCAAGTTTCTCAAATCATTCTTTATATTTCTATTACAAAGATTGCAAAGTCAAATATTAAATATTTTAATGCATTCTGGCTAAAATTTTAATTAAAATGACGATTTTTTAAGGCCAGTACTTGAGCTAAGGTCTACTGATTTACTACTGATTTGGCTTATATGTAGTATATTCAATAGTACTAGATATATGACGGCATATACTTTGGTTTCATCTCAAATTTAAATGGACACCTTCAGGTTCTCTGAACTCTTCTCCTCAAACCTAGTGGAACTTTCCAATTTACAAATTTAATGCTTTCCGCTTACTTGTTCTTCCAATTTGAAACTCGAGCTTCCAACTAAAAATAGCAGTGATATAATATAAACAATATTTAATTCTTTGGAAATTATACCCTAACACTGGTTTGTCCTTGTAGTATTGGTTTGTGATAACACTATTTAGTAATGCAGTACTGGTTTGTGATAACACTGGTTTGTACTAGCAGTACTGGTTTATGATAACACTGGTTTGTCCTAGTAGTACTGATTTGTGATACAAGTTTTTAGATATATGAACTCAAATACTTAACCTTAATGGCTACATATTATTTAAAAAGCAGTGCAAACAAAGTTTATTCCAGCCTAACATGAATATATTTTTTCCCATTGCATAATAATTATAAATTAATATTATTCACAAAGAAGAGGGGTAATTAATAACGATTAATAATAGATGGTTGCGCATACGCTTATTTAAAGTGGATATAAAATGTGACATTTAGCGAGTACCAATTTTCACTTTAATAACAATCTGTTATTAGTATTATATTTTATTCATTAGAAATGGCATTTATATTAAACACTTGGTCAATAAAATTACTAATAAATTAAAGCACAACCAATTCTTAAACATAATAACATAATTTTAAAAATGTTAAATTAATATTTATATATATATATATAGATATATATAATATTAGTATGTATATATATATAATATATATATATATATATATATATTAATAAATATTATTTTATAATAGAATTTTAAAGCAAACTTGCAGAATTTTATCAATTTTTAACCTGATAGATATTTTGCAGTTAGTTTTTTCGCGAGTGAGTTTTCTGAAAAGATTTTCAATAAACTACTGTAAAAAAAGGAATAAAACATTAAAAGATTCCTTTAAAATCGTTGGAGATGAAATGAAATAACAAAATTTGCAAAGAACTTATTTTTGAAAGAGTATGTGAATATGCATTCAGCGATACTGTACTGACAAACAATTTTTTCAATTTTCATGAATGCAGAAAAAAAAAAAAGAAAAACTTGCAATTGCTAGAATTGATCAGTGAACGAAAATTGCTTTTGCCGATCTTATGTATTTAAAGAAAAAAAATATATAAATAAGCAGTACTTTTGGAAAATAGAACTTTCATCTTATTTTTTTTTTAAATCTGTTATTCATAAATTGAAATAAAATAAGATTTTTCAAAATAAAAATATTGAAAAAAAACCGAAATGAAATTAAATAATAAGTAAACAGCGCACGTGTATCGATCGCATTGAATAACATGTTTTCAATCCTGCAGAAGTTTTAAGGTATACAAAAATGAAATCAATTTCTCATTTTAAATTCTTTTTCCTTTTTTTTTTTCCTTTTTATGAAATTGAACTATGACATATTAGTGGAAACAGAGCATCAGTTGGATGCCCAAACTTTACTCTGAAGAAATTTAAAATTTCTTTATTTAAAATTATTTTTAAGAAATTTAAAATTAATTTAATTTCTTTAAAATTACTGTGCCGCTAGAATGTTAATATTAAATTATTTGAGTATTACGAAATTAAATTTGAAATGTTTACGAAGAAATGTAAGGTTTAAAATTTTGCTTGTAAATTAATAATAACATCCATTTCTTTTATGGTAATTGCTATTGGGTAGTGTAGGTAATTGAAACTACGAAGTAAAAAAGACTGCTTTCATTATTTAACAGAAAATTTGTATTCTTCTTTTATATTAAATGCTGAATTCTTTTTTTATATTAAATACTAATTTATTTAAAATTACTATGCACCTTGAATATTATTATTACATTATTTTAGTATTAAGAAATTAAATTTGAAATGTTTTCGAAGAAATGGAGTGATTAAAATGTTGCTTCTAAATTAATAACAATATCAATTTATTTTATGATAATTGCTATTTGATATCATATTTACTTAAAAAGTGTAGATGACTGATACTGTGGAGAAAAAAAAGATTACTTTCATATTTTTAACAGAAAATTTGTATTCTTTTTTTATATTAAATACTAATTTTCTTAAAATTACTGTGCAACTTGAATATTATTATTAAATTATTTGAGTATTACGAAATTAAATTTGAAATGTTTCCGAAGAAAAGTAGGGATTAAAATTTTGCTTGTAAATTAATAATAACATCCATTTATTTTATAATAATTGCTACTGGATTTCATATTTACTTAAAAAGTGTAGGTAACTGAAACTGTGAAGAAAAAAAAACAATTTTTATATTTTTAACAGAAAATCAGAAATTTTTTAAGCTTATTATTATTGAATATTGAATTGAACTTTGCAATATTAACGAAATAAAACCGCAGTATTGAAAAAAAAATTTCTATTAATATTTATTGCTTTTAAATTACTAAACATTTTAAACATTGAATATGATTAAAATTAAAATTTGAATATTTCAATTAACTTGAAATGGCATTTGTAAATTATTTAAAATTTGCATTTATTGTATAAAGTATCATGATCCGGCGTCAAATTAATTAGAAAATGTATTCTTTGAAATTGATGTTATAAATATCAAACAAATGTCATGGTTTTTCATTAAATATTTAGAAGATTATTGCATAATAATTTTTTTTTATTAATCATATTATTTTGGGTTAAGATTTATAACTGCTTGGAGTATTTCTGTAAAATGAAGAAAACTAGAATAATTTGAAATAAAATCTAATTAAGATCATAGTCAATACTTTTATTGTGATTTTATTCACGTTTAACTTAAGGAAGATAAAACCAATTTAAAAATGTAGTTATTTATTTAATGTTTGAGTGAAATTCAAAACCAATTATTTTTATGGATGTAATTAAATACGGTAAGTGAATTAAACTTTCTGTCTTTAACATTTTTGAATCAATTTACCTAATCTTAAATTGATTTAATTCTTTCCTTCGAATTATTTTAACAATGTCGAACCAATATCTTTTAATGATTTTCTGTTTCATTCTTAAAAATAAGTAAATTAATTTATATATTTTGATTTTCTTTCTTCAGTGTTATATAGAAGAAGATCAATTAATTTAAGGTTCTTTCAAATTTTATTTAGTTTTAAAGTTTTGATTAATCAAATTTAGAAATAAAAAAATGGCACTTGAATCACTTTCAAAATTTATTTAGAATTTAATTCATTTACATAAAAAAAATTGCGTAATTAAAATGTGTTATTTTATTATTTACAAAAATTAAGAAATTATTCTCGTAAATATGTTACAATAAAAAAAAAGATTTATTTAAATTTTTCCTGTTCTTTGAAGACATTTTTAAAATATACTACTTTTGCTGTAACAGAAATACAGATAAAATTACAGCAAGAAAATATAGCAGACAGAAATACAGAGAAATTGAATGGTTAAATTTTTTTTTCACCAATTAATTTTTAAAAATAATAAGGAAAATTAAGGAATTTTAAGAATGTTAATAATTAAAAGAAGAGAAGAATATTAAGAATTAAGGATTAAAACAAGGAATTTTAAGAATATCTGTATTTCTGTTACTGTAAATGCAATAAATTTCAAAACAAAATCGAGCTGCATAGTTGGAAGCAGTCAATTAACCTACTTTTAATGCAATTAAAAGCATTATTGGAATTACCTGATTCTAAAGCAATTACCTTAGGAATGGAATTACCCGATTCTAAAGGAATTATGTGATTCTAAGGCAATTAAAAATTAACTTAAATGTACTGCAACACTACGATATTGAAGAAGAATGAAAATGAAACGAATAAAAAAATAAAAATAAATTGCCATAACTTTCTTCAACGAATGAATCATTTATATTTAAATAGTTAGAATAAAATTCCAAAGTAATTATTCATTGCTGGATTTCTAACCCATTCATTCAACTCAAAATTAGCGGAAACTGTCCTGTCTAATATCCTGTGAGGCTGAATGCCATTCCTCTATTCAAAACACTGATCATCAGTTCTGCTCTGCTACATATGTCATTCCAAAACTGAATACAAGGTCTATGAATCCCACTTTTCTATGAAACCATGATATCCTGTCCAGAATGTGAACACGTGACGGAAGTGAAAACAAAATGCTACCATTTTTTACACTAAAAAGTGGTGAAGTGAAAAAAATATGGAAGTTGTTAATTCAACCATCAATAGTGCTTTTTGAACGCATCTTTCTCGAACTGTCAATCACACACTGAGGAACATATGAAATGCTTGGCCACGGGTCTTCGACCTTAGAATAAAATTTAGAGATTGATATAAATATTAGAGAGTTTTTGCATACCGTATTTTGGACGTCCGTTAGCTTTTTCTCCATAGCACGCATGCTCATAGGAAATTGCGCTTGAGTATCTGTAATAACGTTTCTTATGAGCATGCGTGCTAGGGTGAAAAAGCTAACGGACGTCCAAAATACGGTATGCAAACTCTCTATTATCATGACACATTTTGAACTATCTTTCGCAAACTATCAATCACATATTGAAGAATATGCGCAATGTTTGACTATAGGTTTTCGAGTTTAGAATAAGAGTCAAAGATTGATATCAATATTATCATGACACATTTTGTTTTTGAAAACATCTTTCTCAAACTGTTAATCACATAATAAGGAACATATGCAATATTCCACCATAGGTCTTCTACCTTAGATTAAAATTCAGAGGATATAAAGAATATTATCATGACACATTTTGAATATTTTGTTTTTGAACACATCTTTCTGAAACTATCAATCACATACTGGGATACGCATGCAATGTTTGACAGGTCATCGAACTTAGAATAAAATACAGAGATTGATATAAATAATATTTTTATGACACATTTTGAACATATCTTTCTCAAGCTATCAATCACATACAGAGGAACATATGCAATGTTTGGCCACAGGTCTTCGACTTTAGAATAAACTTCAGAGATTGATATAAATGATATTAGTACGACTTCTTGCTTCGTTTTTTGATCTGATTTATTCATATGGTTTATGTTAAGCGTTTAAATTCGACTATCAATAGTGCTTTTTGAATACATTTTTCTCAAACTATTTATACATACAAAAATTTCTAAACATATTGAGGAACATACACTGAAGTGACAAAAGTCATGGGATAGCAATATGCAAATTTTCAGATGGCAGTAGCATCGCGTAGAACAGGTATAAATGCGCAGTGCTTTCGCAGAGCTTTCATTTCTGTTCAAGTTATTCATGTGAAGAGGTTTTCACGTGATGATGACCGCACGACGGGAATTAACAGACTTTGAACGCGGAATGTTAGTTGGAGCTAGACGCATGGGTCATGCCATTTCGGAAATCGTTAGGAAATTCAACATTCCCAGATCCACTGCGTCAAGAGTGTGCCGAGAGTATGAAATTTCAGGCATAACATCCCACCATGGACAGCGCAGTGGTCGACCGCCTGCACTTAACAACCGAGACCGGCGACGTCTGCAAAGAGTCGTAAATTCTAACAGACAAGCAACACTGCGTCAAATAACCGCAGAAATCAATGTGGGACGTACAAGGGACTTGTCTGTTAGAACTGTGCGGAGAAATTTGGCTTTCTTGGGTTATTCCAGCAGAAGACCGACTCGAGTGCCTTTACTGACAGAACGACATCGCTTGCAGCGACTCTCGTGGGCACGTGAGCATATTGGTTGGTCCCTAGATGAATGGAAAACAGTGGCCTGGTCAGATGAGTCACGATTTCAGTTGGTAAGAGCTGATGGTAGGGTTCGAGTGTGGCGCAGACCCCACGATGCCATGGACCCAAACTGTCAGCAAGGCACTGTTCAAGCTGGTGGTGACTCCGTAATGGTGTGGGCTGTTTTTTCATGGCATGGACTTGGTCCTCTGGTGCGACTGGACCGAACATTGACTGGAAATGCTTATGTTCAGCTACTTGGAGATCACTTGCAGCCATTCATGGACTTCATGTACCCAAACAACGATGGGATTTTTATGGATGACAATGCGCCATGTCACCGGGCCACAACTGTTCGCGATTGGTTTGAAGAACATTCTGGACAATTCCAACGTATGATCTGGCCACCTAGATCGCCCGACATGAATCCCATCGAGCATTTATGGGACATCATCGAGAGGTCTGTTCGTGCCCAAAATCCTGCACCATCAACGCTTTCACAATTATGGACGTCTATCGAGACAGCATGGCTCAATATTCCTGCAGAAGACTTCCAACGACTTGTTGAGTCCATGCCACGTCGAGTTGCTGCACTTCGCCTGGCGAAAGGAGGGCCGACACGATATTAAGAGGTATCCCATGACTTTTGTCACTTCAGTGTATGTATTGTTAGGCTCATAGGTTTTCGACCTCAAAATAAAATTCAGTGATTGATGTAAATAATATTATCATGACATATTTTGAAAAATGTTTTTTGAACACTTCTTTTTCAAACTATCAATCATGTACTGAAAAACACATGCAATGTTTGACCATAGGTGTTCAACCTTAGATTAAAATTCAGATATTGATATAAATAATATTATCATGACTCCTTACTTCTTGTTTTGTTCTGATTTATTCACGTGATTTATGTTAGGCGTTTTGGAAACTTATAGCAACAATGATAAAATAAACAAAGGAATTTTTAATTAAATATGAAATGTTGAATTTCTACATGCTTTTAAATGATTTAATCATTAAAAATTTATCTTTGAAGCCACTTAGATCATTGGAATCCAAATGCATAATTGAAAGAAATATATGATATTAAAATTATAATACGGAAACATTAAAATTTTGTGAATACTATAATGTGTAATTTCTAATGTTTCGTGACATAAAATTTTAAAAAGGGTAAGAAATAGATAATTTATTTTTGAGTGTCCTAAGTTTGCAAAGCATGTGTTATTATTCAATTTATTAACTCTTCAAAAGGGCCTGAATGGCCGAGTGTCTGGCGCTCGGTACTACAGGTTTCGGGTTCGAGTCCCGGCGGTGCCATGGTTGTTTGTAGTGGTTCGGAATCTACTTTAAAAAGTAGGTCCCGGTCCTAATAGGATTGTAGAGCGTTGCGGGGGCATTGTTACTCCGCGGCTTATCTTCAAGTGACACGCGCCCCCTGGGTTATGCAAAGTGAGTACGTCTCTGCGGCACTTGCCTTAAGGCATCCAAAGACCAAGCTGTCTATGTTTGCCAGCTGCATTAGAAAGCAAAAAAAAAAATTTAACTCTTCAAATAAAACGCAATAAGTATTTACATAATCTTTATATATTTTTAGTTCATTAATTATAATATATGTATGTATTTAATTATATCATTTGTTAATTTTAGCGTTTTGTGTTTTTCATTTCACATTATTTGATTAATAAATCATTTAATTTTCAGATAAATGTTTATACAAATTTTTGATTCTCTGAATTCTTATATTTAACTTAATTATTTCTCGCCAAAATAAAATGGATTTGTATAATTATAAAAAAAATGTGAATATTTTATTTTTAAATTATTTTAAAAATAATAAAAAATATTACGACTAAATTAATTTTAAAAAAAATATTGTTAATTTTATACAATGCTATTAATTCCCTATTAGAAGTGTGAGGCGTTATAGATGACATGATACATAAACTTCTATGGAAAAACCATTATTTTTAATTACTTTATGAATAGATGTATTTATTGGAATACACTTCGGCATAATTATGCTGAATTAATAAAAATTGGTATTTTTCCGATTGAGATATAGTTCTATACAAATAGAACAGATGAAAGTATAGTTGCAGTGATTTATTAAATGTATATTAATTGAATTATATCAAAAGTATTTATGTGTGAGCCTAATTATCCATTAAAAACTATAGTGTAATTCAAATTTAATATATATTAATATTTATTTAAATATAATATAATTAATATTGTATCCTTCCACTTGAGATATAGTTCTATACTAATCGAGCAAATAAAGGAGTAATTTCTTTGAATTATCAAAAGTAAAAGTATTGATTTATATCAGGAGCATTTAGATGTGAGCCTAATTATTGATTAAAAACTGCATTAGTGTAATTTAAATGTAACATATATATTTTTATAATTTTTGCGTTTAAGAGGCATTACTGCTAAAAACGAATTTTCCTTCAACAATCACAAATTCTATTTAATTTCAATTGCTTATTGTTTTCAATTCTCTATTGCTACTTAATGAGTTAGAAGGAAAATAAAATGCTATGCAAGTTTATTTTATTTAGAAATAGAATAACGGCAATTAGACAGATATTACAGAAGAACAGTTAAGTGAAGTATGATATACAGCTATAAATAAAATCGCGTATAGAATTTTTACTTATATGGTTGCTACGACTATAAGTATTTTTTATTTTATTAATGATATTTATATATTATTTTTGATTTGAAAGTCATTAGTCTTATTTCATCGTTATATAATTATCTTATTATCCATTTATATTTTAAATGAACTTTACTGTTTTAATTACAGGTGTTCATGGATATAAAAATCAGTTTTGCAGCTCTAATTCTTGTCCTTTTAGTGAGTAAAAACAGTTGTCAACATTTATTAAGCAATTATTATGATGGTAAGTTTTAGAATTTAGAACAATATTTTTAAAAAATATTTGTATCATAGTGCTGTTAGAAAAAGATATGATTATTTGTAACTAAAAAAAAAAAAAAAAAACGTAAACTAGGGGCTGTTGAGATTTGGTGGCTTTTTTTGGCCCCAACTGAGTGTAAAGTCGCCAAATGGGGTTTCCGCCAAAAAGAGAATTTATTGTATTGTTTGCAATTCACTTCATTTACAGTTGCAGCCCGTTACTTGGCGGAGTTTTGATGCCAAATCCCAATGGCCCCTATTCTGCTGTTTTACCAAAAGAAAAAAAAAATTTATAACGAAATAAATAGAATCTAATTGAACAAAAATTCTTAGGAGCATCAAATTGATTAGAAGATGTCAGCAGCAATCAAAAGATAATTTTAAACAATCATTTTAAACTCTTAATAATAAAAATATTTTCTGCAAATAATATACTTCTTATTTAAGATGGTGTTTATAATCTAAATTAAAAGCACGTCAAAAGGTAAAGAAAGGTAATTCACTAAGGAAAATCAATATTCTGTAGAAAAAGCTGTATGGACATAAGTAAAATATTAAATAAATAATTATTATGGCTATGACATATCAATTAAATTGAATAATCATAAACTATCCCCGACCAAATCCATGGAAGTTAGTATCATCAATGAAGGAGGAGATACAAGTTTTATTTTTTACTTTTTTATATGAACCTAGATGTTTTCAAAAAATGATTTCAATAGGAAAGGAGAAATTCTATAAATCATTATTAATAATCAATAATAATGATTATTATCTATGATTATTAACTAATTATTATCTAATGATTATTAACTAATTATTATCCATAATCATTCGATAAAGGATTATTAAAGTGATTATTGAAGTGATTTTACACTGAGTATATAATTTCAATTTATTAAATTAACAATTTTTTTTTTTTAATTTACAAATATCTTTGTATCGTCAAGCTTAGCTAGGATCTTGAGTACTTGCTTTTAAAGTAAATCTTCCATTACCTGAAAGTATTAGAAATAAATGTTACATTTTTATTGTTATAAATAAATATTTGTACTTATGTATGTACTTAAACTAAAATTTTCCTTATTTTAAATTTAAATTAAAAAATCATCTAGAAATAATTCAGTAAGCTTTCTATAAAAATATTAATACGTTTCTCAACAAAAATTGTATTGAATTACATTGATAAGTAAATTATAATCTCCATAATATTTTATGAATCTTCTCTCAATAACCGCAGGTGTGGAAGACCTAGTATCTGAAACCGAATTTAGGTCAATAAAATTGCAGTGGCGTTACGCATCTCTCAGAGAACCCATAGGATTCGCTATATCTCTGTGCGAATTGACAGCGTGGTCAAGACCGCAAGACTGTTTTGAAAGACACTTGCTTCTTGGAAAGCGCAATACTCTGAATGGATACGATTCCTTGACTACCGATGGACGTGGTCTGTTCCAGGCCACACTGTTTGGTCTCAGAATGTTGACCAATTACAGTATATCCGTCCAAGCTATGGACGACAACAATCAAGTTCCTTCTACAGAGACTGATGACAGACGGGCCAATCTGCAGTCTAATGAAAGGGTTATTGTCAAAACGAAAGGATGTAAGCATGATTTCATTACTTTTAGTGAGTAGATGAACTAATTATACTTTAATAAAACAAACTGAGATGTTTTGAAGACAATTATTATCAGTTTTTGTTGAAATTTCAGTGTTTTGTTAAATTGGTTTTTTTTGTTTTTAAAATAAAGAAAAGAAAGTGTTGAAAATTATTAAATATGTTCGTATATTTCACGGCTATTAAAAACAAAGATTATATATATCTGAGTGTAATAACATCAGTTTTCCTCTTTCTGAATTCTCGACCTATAATCAACAAATTCAATTACTACACTAATCCTTATTAAACTTAAGTCAGTATTTTCCAGTAACAATCATTTCTAACTGTTGAACTCTATAATTTATCGCTACCTTACGGCTCTTATCTCTTCCCAATACAAGATGTTAATCAGATCACTTTAAAGGCTCGTTCTCACCAAGGAGAGCGACAAGAGTTGACCAATCACTAGCATCACCGCGTTCGCCTGAAACCGGTTTGAAATGCCCCTCGCCGAGTTGACCAACTTTCAACTCGAAGCGGAACTTCACTGGGCGTAATGCTATTTCTGACGTTTCGCTGTGAAGGGGTCGAAAACATTTTCTTGCTTGCCGCATGTCGCGTCGTCGCCTGTCGCCTCGGTGGAAAGGAGCCTTTAGTGATACGTTTACAGTTTTGCTCGCTCTGAATACAGATGCTTAGAAACTTTCACAGCTAGTGCACGTGTTTTTTTTTTGCCTTTCCGTTGTACCCCCCGAACTGGGCCCAAAGTCTATAAATTTCTTAAAAATGTTAACAAAATGAAGTAAATAAGTTCATGCCTTTTCCTTTACCAACAAAATCCACTTGACATTCGATTACAACTCGTAGCAGCTTCCGTGCTGTTGCACACAAACACATCTATCTATTTAGCATATATATATATATATATATATATATATATATATGTATATGTATATATGTATATGGTATATCTTATGGTTTATCTACGGTCATACGGTCATCTTGTGCGCACGAGGGCTAAACAGATCGGGACCTACAGTTTAACGTGGATTCCGAACCACCAACAAACATCCATGCCACCGCCAGGATTCGAACCTGAAGCCTGGGATACCAAAGACCAGAGCGCTAGTCACTTGGCCACCAGGCCGCTCGTGTGTGTAAGTATGTATGTATATATATACTGCACATCAGTATGCTCTTCGTGTGCTACTTATGAATTCCCAACAAAGGAAGGACATTTTTTCTTCTGAACGTCATTTAAGAGCAAATATCGGGCTTTTGAATGTCGTATAAAATAGAACATAGAAAACGTCCGCCAAGCAGCTTGATCATTGATAACAGATGATTACAAGGGCTTAAATCGCCTGCTAGTCTTTTAATTTCAAAAACATTGACTGCAATGTATGCTATCAGCGGAATTCAAACCTGATCTCTTTTGCACGCTAACTGCCATTGAGTTTCGAATTGGGCAAACTTTTATATTTAAAGTGAATTTGTGATTGTTTTAGCAAGATTAAGTTCGCTATCTTCATATTACACTTATAAAATGTCATGTTCATTGATAGTTGGTGGCATGACAGTTCATTTATTATTTGTTTCTGGTTTGTTATATTTTTTCAAATTTCAGATTTAAAGTACTTATTTATGTAATTTTTAAAGTTTATTTATTTTGTATATTTCCTTTCTCATACTGAAATTGATTTATTTTTTATTTTTTCCCAATTTATTTACTTTTCCTATGATGAAACTTTAGATAACAAATTACATTGAATATTTTACAATTGTGATAATCCTAATTAGGTCAAGGTATAGAATTATCAATTTGCGCTGAGCCTATATAATGTATTGAACATATTTCATTTTAATTTTTCAATTAAATTAAAAAAGTTTGATGATATTATTTTCCAAAAAAAAAATTGCTAATATAAAATATGTTATGATACTTGTTGAAGGCATGCAACATTCATATATATATGCTAGAGTGAAATAAATTACAAAATACTGAATAAATTATTTTTCTAATATTCGAGAGTTTACTTTTTTCTTTGTTAAGAACAGGAATAGATATTTATTTTGACATGAAAAATGTATTGAATTGAAGGAAGCAAACTTTTTACAATGTCAATGTGATATTTATCGCTAATTTTTTTAAATGGCAAGCTCCAATGGCAAGTTTACAGGACAACAGATATCATAAAAAAATAAATACAACGAACGAGTTAGAAACCAATGACATCAGTTAATCCATCCACTTAAGTCTGGCCATCCAATAGCGCTTCCACGAAGAAACAGGAGTCAGTGCAGAACAGGAAGCAAGGTGAAAGATATCCATTTCTTCCTGGTTAACACGTAGGAGGCAGAGAGGGTCAGGAGTCAGTTTAATTCTGTGAAGGTGCTTGCGGAGACAATCGTAACCACAGAAAAGCCGTAGCAATGCCACCGTTTTTCTCTAGGCCAGGGGTCTCCAAACTTTTCGATCGCGGGCCAAAATTGAAAAAAAAAAAAAGGTTGGCGGGCCAAGAAAAATTTTGCTAAAATTTTAAAAACAATATACAAGTATTACAATTTAAATATGTTAATGAGATGAATGAAATCTAGATTTCATTGAGAAAGTAAAAGGATCATCAGTCCTTTGAAAAAAGGAAGAAAAAAATAATATTTAATCAAAGTAGAAAAGGAGATGGATATATAATGTATAAATATATATTTCTTTTAATTTGCCTCGTACCGGAAAATCTGGTCCGCGGGGCGGATAGATTCTTCCGGCGGCCGGATTTGGCCCGCGGGCAGTAGTTTGGAGATCCCTGCTCTAGGCCATTCAGGTATATCATGAATATGGCGTGTCAGGGCTTTTGACTGTTTCTAGAGGCAACATCCTCAAAGAAGGAGCACCTAAGTGTCTTTTTAATACGCTTTTATTAGCTTCACCTGTATGTATGTTTGTATGTATGTAACTGACTCTTTGGGCTCGATTTTGCCCTACTTTAAGCGATCCGATTTAATTGAAACGTTGTAGACTTAACAAGGACCTACAACACTAAAATATTTTGATAAGTTTATTATCTCATCATGATTAGGATCGCCAGGATTGGTGATTAAAACACACAGTCTTTGAAAAGTTATCTTGATCGGCGATCATTTTTCCCGTGGAGATCTGTTTCTCCTCATACACACTATTTAAGCTGCAAAGAAACATTTACAGGCATCTTTCAGACATTCAAACCTACGTGGAACAGCGGCACAACGGATAACGCGCCTGACTACGGATTAGGAGATTTCCTGTTCGAATCCTGGCTGGCTCGACATATTGGCATTTAGCCTTTGTTTTACTCGCAATTAAATTATTGTAGGAACCAATCCTCCGTACCGGGATCTCATTTAAATATTATAGTTTAAAAACACTAAAAAACACGCTTGTAGAGTTAATCAAACTAAAAAGTAAAAAATAAATTAATAGTTTTAAAAAGCTAAAAAAAAAAAAACACGCTTTTAGAGTGAATCAAACTAAAAAGTATTAAAAATAATTGTTAACATAAGAATAAAATGACCGAGGAGAAAATGAATGTCACTGTTCTAAAAGCGTGGGGTGCTTTGTATGACATTTTTAAACTAACTCTGCATTTCGGAATGAAACTAGTGAAAAATTATAACGATTGATATCGAGCAGCCCACGCTTTTAGAACAGTGACATTCATTTTCTCCTCAGTCATTTTATTCTTATGTTAACAATTATTTTTAATACTTTTTAGCTTGATTCACTCTAAAAGCGTGTTTTTTTAGTTTTTTAAAACTATTAATTAATTATCCTCTCGCTTGTTTTGGGACAATCCACCTGCGTTCCACTGCAGAACTCTAAGAAAGTCACACTGGCAGCCAGACTGAAGGCCTTATTTGTAGATCATTTTGCCGTATCAGATGTTGCCCTGAGTGCACCACGAGGAGGTAGATTTACGTTGCACTCCATATCGACAAAATTAATATATATATATAAATCAAGACTTGTTAGATTTATTCGAATTAAAACAGTAAAAACTGACTAAGAAAAAAATAAAGAATATTTTTCATATTTTGAAAAAAAAATATTTTCTCCTTTATTTTGTCGACTGGGATATTACAAAAAGAGAAAAAAATTAAAATAACTGATTAATTTGTTGATAAAATAGCTCATAAAATTAATGATTATGTAAGAATTCTTACTTATTCAATTCTTATTTTTTTTTCTATCTATTTTCTTGCATTTTTATTTTGTACCAAAAAAATTTTGTTTAGTGAAAAATAATAAAATTACCCATAGGTATACAAGTGTTCGTTTTACAATAGTTGTTACCCATTAAACAATTATTTTTCTTTGTTAAATTTATGTTAACATAAAAATGAAAACAGCGTAATGAAATAGTAAATACTTTTTCATTAAGAAAGTTGCCTAATTTTTCATTTCATTCATGGCAAAAATGTATAGTATTTCCTGGTAATTATTAATAACAACAATATATTGTTCCGATATTTTTATTGATCAAAATTTATTTATTATGTTTATAAATTTGAATATTCTTAAATTTTGATAAATTTAATCATTGAGATTGTTTACCAAGCTTATCAATAAATTTATCTTTTCAGAAAAAAGTATTGGGCAAGTACTTACTAGGCAACCCTGTATAAATATTTATATGTATTTAAACTAAAAATATAAAATGCATATTTTTTATTTTTTAAATAACTAATAAAAATGATGTGTTCAGTTTTTAAAAACTACAAACAAAAATCTAACTAACACCCTTTCACTACAGCCCATGGTGTGGTCAAGGTCGTACGCCTACTGGCAGATTTCGAGACAGGAGATGGCTTCTTTTTACAGAGCAATGTTGTCAACCCTACGCCCAACTGTCATGTTTTTTAGTGACTTTCGAAGTGGATTCCGAACCACTGCAAAACCTCCATAGCACCACCGAGACTCGAACTCCAAACTTGTGGCACCAAGCGCAAATCATTCTGACATTAAGCCTTGCTCTTAAATATCCCAAATCATAGACTTCCAAATAATTGGCATTGAATTATCTTTTCAAAATTTGATTCGATTTAAAAAATATAATACATTGTATAATATATTATGTACATTTTATTGCGTTGAAAAGCGATTTATTATTTATTTTATACGCTATCAAGAAATGTTTGCACCATTTATACGCTGAATGCGGGAAAGCGTTTCTTAAGTGAAGTAAGAAATCCTGAAACAACGAATATTAATATTTCTTCGTTACATTATAATTTTTCACTTTCATAGTTAATTAATAATTTGATGCTTTGAATTTCATTTCGTAAATTATATATCATTATATGATATTAAACAAAAAGTTATTCAGCAACCCAATGGCATTGTATTTGCTGTGTTCCCTGTAAAATTATCTCTGATAAAGGTGCTAAAAGATGGTAAAATAGAATTCATATTTAAATTTGAAAGGTATATTGAGACATAATAATGAGCCTATTGATAGTAATTGTTAGTTGAATATGCCAGATTCTGAGGTTTTATTGAAGAGTAGTTCGACTCTGAAGAAGTAGTCTGACAATGTTTTAATTTTCTGTGTGAACTAATATTGGTTTTGTGAATAGCTAACTTTTCATTTTTTGCTATTTAATAATAAGTTGTAAAAATGTCTCAATAAATGTAGTACAAAAGTAATCATAGCTTCTAAGGTAGGAATAATAATGTATAGCATAATTATAAGTCTGTATGATGAAGAAATTTTCTAATAAATTGAACTGTCGTTTGCAAGTCTGCTGGACCTGTCTAAATTCATTTAAACACCCTACATTAATGAAAACTCTCTAAATTGTGAAATGAAAAAATCTGAACACGTGAATCTGATTGTACGATTCCTGAATTTGAGATAAATAATTTTAAACTATGATTCAGCCATCAGGGCGACTTGAGAAATGTTGATAACAACACAAATCAACAAGGAAAGATTAATTCTATTAGATTTCGAAGAGATTCTAAGATTTCTGGTTCGAATTGCTATGTCAGTGGTTTTCAAAGGGTGCGTCAGGATCCAGTGGTGCGCCCTAGAAGATTTTCTAGTGTGCTCTGTGATATTTCAGAGAAATATGTGCCCAAATACACAAATAAATATAGTTACAATTTTTTTGTCAGTTTTTCTATTCAAAGACAAATTTCATTGCAAACAACTTTTTTTTTGTGGTTACTTTTTATCTACTTTCTTCACATAAAAAATCACTAAGCAGCAATAATGCTCCAAACAAAGTTTCAGAAAACGAGGAACGGAAACTTGCATGGTTAGCTACTAGGACAGGCAGCGTCTATGTGATTTCCGATGTTAAAAAAATTTCCATTACAGTTTTTGACACTCCACAGTCCTTAGAGTTGACCATCTGTATAAAATGCATCTATACATCTATGCCACAGAAATTTGTATATAGTGCACCTACAATTATTTGTAAATTTTAAAATGCTCCCAGAAAAAAGTATGGGAACCATTGTGCTATGTATTCGCACGGGCATTTTAATGAATCGGGTTGTTTTTGAGAATAGTTTAATTGATTGTTGACATTCAGCGTATGCCTAGTGTGAGTTCAGATTGTAATTAGGATCATAAATATGTTATTGAACTTTTAAATTTGTTAAAGTTCTTGTGGTTGCCTAGGTTAATTGAGATTGTAATTAGGGTCTATTAAATGGTTGCTGGAATTTTAAACGTTGCATTGAAGTTTCCTTATTGACGTGTCGAACAGATGGGACACGATTGTTAAGAATTCATGATTGGTAGCTGTATACAGATCAGACTTAATTTTTTAATGGGCAATTTATATTGAATATTTTTGTATAGTGAAGGTGGCCAAGTTAAAATAAGTTTCAGTGGTCGAAAGGTTTTTTGAATAAATTGCATTATTAAATCACTTTAAATGGTTTGTCATAAAAGTTAAATTGGTTTGAGTATAGCATTCTTACTCAAATATGTACAAAAATGCTATCTTCAAGAGATGGCTCAGGAATTGGGAAATATAGACTGAAGAAGGGTTGAAAATAATAAAACTTAAAGATTTAATACTAAAGTTGAAGACATACGAAGAAGAAACCATGAAAGAACTGTTGGAGATGATTGTAATTAACAGAGTAGAAGGAGAAAAAGAAAGTGGCTTGGAACTTGAGAAAAGGACAATTTAGGGCTCCATATCCAGTTTCACTCCAGTTCCTTTCCAACTGCTCCGAGGCGCAATCCCTTCATTCTTCATTAGATTCTGCAAAGATTTCATGCAAGAGCGGAAGGCACCCGTCGTTACTTGGTGACCTTTGAACATCTCGCTGGAGGTTGGAGTTAAATAAAAGTGACTGCGCTACTCGGTTCTTACTTCTTCTCCCATTGGGCATAGCTCAGCTTGTAACTAAAGAACCTGAAGAAAGCCGACGAATAAGATTACATGAAGGAGTTACTGCTAAAACGTTTTAGGCTTAGTGCTGAGAATTGTAGAATACGGTTCACTCAACATAAAAAAAAAAAAAAAAAAAAAAAAAAAACTAAAAGCTTCCTGGAAAGGCTTCACGTTTGAATTAAGGACAGATTTGAAGGAATGAATGAATGGCATAGAGGTGAAAAATTTAAACATTGACTTCGCTATTCGGAAACTCAACACTTTAATCATTCGAGAGAAAAAAAACCCTTAGAGAATTAAAGAACTTAAGTTTTAAAGAATTAAGGATCTTTTTATAAAAATAATATTAGTTCTATAGAAAGTGTAAAGAAACGTTATACAATAACGTTTATCTGATTTTGGGAAAACGAGATATTGAAAATTAAAATTGTGTTGTGGAAGTATTATCAATACTTTCATTAGCTGCTTTGCTCAGCAATCGAAACATTCTACACATTATAATTTGGTGTTAGCTTTTTTTTAAGTCTAGCTAACTAACTCTCTGGCATTACGGTGTATGGTGCGCCAAGGCTGTCAGCCTACTGGCAGATTTCGAAAATTTGGCAAACAGAAGACAAGAAAATTCGAGAAGACAAACATCAGGGTGGGGGAAGGAGAACATCTGAGCATATTTTATTACAGTAATGTTCAGTAAGGGATCTGATGGCCGAGCGACTAGTGCTCTGGCGCTCGGTGCCACAGTTGCACATGTTTGTCGTGAATGGTTTGGTTCGGAATCCACTTTAATCCGTAGCTCCGGTCGAATCTGACTGTAGAGCGCTGGGAGTCGGGCTGACAGCCCAACCCCGTAATAAAGAAACAACTCTTATCTCGAAATCTCCTGCTGCTTTCGGATGAGATGATGAATGTTCACTTACTCTGAAAGGAATGATATTACTTTTGTGAATAGAATCTGATAAATGCCATATTTTTATTTCTGAATAATATGCCTTTTGACATATTATTATTATTTCTTTTAAAATGCTGTACAGTAATTTCCTACTTACGCAAACTCGGAATTATTAATTTTTTCGCGGCTCTTAATTTTTTGTTTGCCAATACTGCCTGCCGCGGGCCTGAATGGCCCAGTGGCTAGCGCTCTGGCGCTCGGTACCACAGGGTTCGGGTCCCGGCGGTGCCATGGTTGTTTGTAATGGTTCGGAATCCACTTTAAAAAGTAGGTCCCGGTCTAATAGGAGCGTTGCGGGGGCATTGTTACTCCGCGTCCGTGGCTTATCTTCAAGTTGCACGCGCTCCCTGGGTAATGCAAAGTGAGTACGTCTCTGCAGCACTTGCCCTAAGGCATCCAAGACCAAGCTGTCTGTGTTTGCCAGCTGCATTAGAAAGAAAAATACTACCTGCTGCTGTCTTCAGTATTTCTCTTGTTTAAGTGTTATTTATTTATTTTTTTTTTAATTTTCTGCTATTATTTTGGCTTGTTGCTACAGAAACTATATGTTTCTATAAGCAACTACTAAGTGAGTGCAGAAACATAAAAAGAAAATTTTAATTCACATTAAGTATTCTTGTTTTCTTAATTCTCAACTGTTGCTCCATTTTTTTTTTTTTATCAATTATATTATTTATTACTATCCTTTCAATTTGTTTTTTTAAATTTGGCTTATAAGCTTCATTTTATTGAATGATAATGCGTATAATATGTTTATAATGTGTTTTGACTTCGAAAAACTTTCAATGCAATCAATACTTTTTTTTTTATTGCCAAGCACTTCTTTCTCAATTGTAAATTTTTTCAAGAGTGTAAAATTGTAAGAAATTTGTAAGTAAGATGGCATGTTCTTCAAAATGATTATGGAATATTTTAATGTGGAAATTTTTAGCGAAAAGTTATAGAGAGTTGACTGCGAAAATAACTTTGATTTCATTAAATATTTCCTTCTAATATACATATTTTTAATCTAGGGTTTCAATTAAAGAAACTTTATATGTATTTATATGTAAAATTATATTCCCTACTTAAGTGAAATAGACTTCATCAATTTTCGTCGGGCTCACCTGTCTTCGAAGTACTAACGTACTTAATCTGTGTCTTACTGTTTTAATAATTTTGTATTCTTAGTTTCTGCATATGCGACAAATTGCCTCGCAAATTCCTCTGATATCGTGGTGCACACTGGGCCATACTTCGGAGGGAAGATTGTTGTAGAGGGATCTCTGGACGAACGATGCTGTCTTTATGGTAACAGAAGTAGTTCCCAGGACACCTACACGCTGAAAATCGATCATCATGTTTGTGGAAGCAAAACAGTGGTTAGTATTATTTTTATAGCACGATTTCGTACAATGAGATGGAAAAGCATTTGTCTTGAAAGAATATATATATATATATAGCAATTTTTGTAGCAATATATAATTTTTGTAGCAATTTATATGGCAATTACTTTTTATATATTGCATACGTACCATGCTGAATATACCGGTTCTCGTTAGATCACCGATTAAGCATCATTGGGCGCGGTCAGTAGCTGGGAATTTTGGCAAATTTGGTGAATGCAATTTATATGGCAATTACTTTTTACATTCTATATTTTTGTTTTGAATGTATGAGAATTTCTTGCATTTTTTAATATGCATTTATAGGCAGTTTTATGTTTTTGAACTGCAGCTTTGCAAGTAAACTCTAATAACATTCCACTTTAAAATATCACAATGAAATAAATTATCAGAATAAAATAAATTAAAATTGAAAAATTTTAAAATAAAAAAAATGACATAATATCAAACGCGTGATTCATTTTTAATAGCAGATATAAAATACGTAAAGTATTTGAAGTTATATAGTTTCCACTATTAATTTATTCAGGTTAATTTATTATATTAAATATTATTTGTGGTTGTGGTTAAAGGTGGTGTGCTTACACGTTTTATTCGTACAATTAATTATAAACTTATCCAAAATATTAAACGAAAAAAAAAATCCCACTTATTTTAAGATCAAAATGAAGCAATTTTTTAATAATTTATTGGATTTTTAACGTTGCAGGTCATTTATTTATAAAACTAAAATAGAATTAGAAATATTTTTTCATGTCAGAATATTGTTCTAACATCAAAATTATAACATGGTAATTTAAAATGACAATATTAATAAATAAAAATTTATAATAAAACATTATGCAAGAAAACTTTAGAAAATCGATTGATCTTGCTTAGGGACCATCTATGGTCCTTTTTCAAGCAGTTATTGAGCTTGGAATGGATTTGTAGAGTTGGCAGATGACCATGCCTCTGTAGGATTTCATGCAAACTCCCTTCGATTGTTGAGTTATTTCGGCAGCTTATATATTGTATAGTATATATATATACTGTATATAATACGTTATGAATAGATCTTTTCAAAAATTTATAGTACATTTAATTTATGAACTCTACATTTATAATTAAATAATTCATAAAACAAAACATGAATTTGAAATCAATCACTTTACTTATTTTATTAGTCTCAAAACCTAATCCATATTTTTCCACTGCACAAATTGATTTAATATATATGTTAAAAGAAATATGTTATTTAAGAAAGGCAAATATAATGCAATTAAAAACAAACTGAATTATTTGCCACTCATTTTTGCAAAATTTGTAAGCAGTAAGAGAAAGAGGGTAAGACTGGTTGAATAATAAGTGGATGAATAATTCCCTCCTACCACTCAAAATGCAGCAAATAAAGACAGCAGTAATCGTACACATGGAGACTATTGAAATGATATTGTACATGAGATAAAATGTAACACTTCCTAGTCACTAATTTGATTTAAGTACAAAACCCAAAAGTGAGTGGGTAAAAGAAGGTATCTAGGAAAAAAAATTTTTTTTTCAATCAAACTTCAAACTTAAAGAAACAACATTCAATATTTATTTAGAGAAATCATGTTGATTTGTTAGAATTTTTGGAGTCAATGTCTTGCATAACTCTTGAACAAATTTTTCTTCATCATCCACTTGCAGATATCAAGGGCACAATCTTTGCAAATGATGCAAAAAGACCATCCATCTGTAGTTAGCATGTCAGACATAAGTTGATCGTAATGCATGCATGATTCACTACTGTCTTCCCAATAATCAATCAAAAGCATCTGTCTCCTCTTCAGAAGAATCATCTGCAATTTTCCTTTTTCCCGTGTGGTCTTCCCGGCTTTCCTTTTTTTTTTCCATTAATTTCATTCTTTTTCCTATTTTAAAATTTAACTATTGCCCATATTACACATGCTTTAAAATATATTGGGCGTGAATTATTCTTATAAGTTTTATTTTTATGCTTTCAGAATGATTCGAGAATCGATACTGTTGTGGTTGTGCACGAAAGTAGTTCAGTCGTTACGCACAATTCGAGGAGATTTTTAGTACAGTGCGCCTTTTTACCAGAAACTTTCACCATCAAAGCAGCGTAAGTAACAACTTTTGAGAAGTAGTTCTCTCCATTCTTAAGTTTAAATTGTACAATGCACAAAAAAAGTATAACTTTTCAAAGGTTGCACAAATACATTTATTAAAATGCTTAGGGGTATTTTTAAACTTAAATATTTTAAAGGAATTTTTTTAATAGGAATGATATTCATAGAAGACTAATACTTTCATTTATTATTTTTTTATATTTTCGAAATATAGATGCTTTATTTTTTAATTAATTTTTTTTTTAAATTGAGAACAAGGAAGAGAATGGATATTTATTCAGTAATACAGCTATAAAGCTGTTGTAATTTTTTCTGAACAAACAAGGATGTGAAAAAAAAATCCCCTTAAAATATTTAATAAAAATTATTTCAATGGTAAGAATTTTAAATTTTCATAAAACAATAATTTAAAAAGCATAAAAAAGATTAAGAAAGAAATATTTTGAAATGAAAATTCAAAAATAAAAATTTTTAAGTTTAGAACTTTTAAGTAATTTTATAAAAACATGTTGATTACCTCGTTATAATACACCATTTATTTATTTATTGTGTTGTTACACATGGTTGCATCTAGTCTTCCACTTAAATGTGCCATTATCAGCTAATCTAAGGGAGATAAAGAAGAACGTTATCACTCAAGCAGATTTTTAGGCGTTATTACCCTGCATTTACGTGTCGCACGAGAGAAAATCAGTACAATTCCAACCAAGCAACCCAATTATTGATAGGAGACGTTTACATCCGCCATCGAGTCTTCTTGTTTCTATAAACAGTAATTGCAACGTGCGCCACCTAGCGATTTGAATCTGAGAACCTTGTGCATGTTACCATTAGCTGAATTGGGCAACCTTATTTACATTAGGAGGTTTTTTTTTGTAGAAACTTAACTTGTTCTCTGATGAGGGGCATTTTATTTCTGGTCAATTCAAGACGTATTACTATTTTATTATATGCACTGTGTGTAGAAAATGTCAAAATGTCTAGATTTTTTTTTTATTAAAAAAACTTCTTCAACTATTCTGTCTTTAAATAAATGCATTATTTCAGGGGTGGCCAACCCAAATGATCTTGCGGGCCACTTTGGAAATGCATCCTAATTCCGCGGGCTGCATATAAAATTATATATCCCCATATTAGATTTAGACCCACTATAGACATTTTTTTGGAGTGAAAAATTGAAACATGATGAGTTATTATTTTTGTATTTACTATTATTCTTACATATAAACATAGATAATATAATAATAATGATACTAAACGCACATTGTAAAGAAATATATAACACTAAAAATGAAATATAAAAAAGAAATAAATATAAAATAAATTTTAAAAAAATGAAATCATTAAAAACTATTTATTTTACTAGTGCGATATTTGTTTCTCTACTCTTTCAATTAGCTTTCTGCAAATCGATGCTCGTGCGTCATTAGTTCGCAGAATATCATTTAATTATTCTGCGAACTCATAATTGTAAACTCATAAATAAAACGGGCAATATCTGTGATATATTCGCAAGAATATTATTTTAAAATCAAAGTTGATTTTTTCTCATAATTTCGGCAGTTAATTTTTAAATATATGGATATTTTTTATATATTAAATACAGGGATTATTTTTTATAGGAGTCCATTATAAAATAAATATATTTTGTAAAAGTGTGATAAATCTCACGGGCCGGAAAAATGTTCAAGGAAAGCCGCGGGTTGGCCACCCCTGCACTACTTTAATTTAAAGACATAATAATTAAAATCATAATGAAAACACGATCATTAAGACTTTTGACTTAAAAAAAAACCCTTTCACTTCCTTTATAGTTCTCTAAAGAATTTATTTTTATGAATAACAATTTTAAAAATATATTTAAAAAGAATTTATAATTTTTACACTTCCTCAATTTACACATTTTTGATTATATTCGTCTTAATAAACATTAACAATTATTAATTAAACATTAACAATGAATAACAAAATGTAATTACAGGTTTGGAACACTTATAATTAACTCAGTAATTAATTATGGCAGAACTATGGCACATTAAACAATTATAAAAAATAAGAATACTTCTTCAAAATTAATTTTTTAAAAAGCTGAACTTCATTTTAAGATCCTTCCTAGCCAAAAAAAATTTTTTTTTTTTTTAAATGTCTTGTATTTTTTTAATAATCAATAAACAGTGATATTAAAAAGACAGTAATTAAACCTACTGCGACGACGATTTGCCAGATTGATGGAGAACCTTGGTTGCTTAGCAACCTCTATCTCCTGCTTTGTGAATGAGAGAATTAAGAGAGAGATTCTTAAACTTAAGCCCGTTGTTTAGATAGAAAAAGAGTAATATACGTATATATTATTAATTTATTTAAAAAAATAACTTGTTAATTATTTATATTTTTATTAATTAATAAAAACATTTATGCATATATATTTTTTAATATTATTATTATAATTTTTAAGGAGGTAATAAAAAAAAATAAACAATAGAAACAAACAAAAACGATTGGAGGGGAAATTGTAACTAAACGGAGAAACTGCATGATAATTCGGAAAGGAGGATATCGAAACGTTAATGAATAATATTCAAGAACAGCGCGAGGTCTTTTGCGATATTTGAAATCAGAAATGTCGTAATCATAGTTCTTAGATCATTCAAAACAGTATTATTAATATTTGGAATGGAGTTATAAAATTTTTGTGCAATTTCATAAACAAATTGTTTAAAATTTGGGAGGGAAAGCGCATGTCTGATATCTTCATTTCGGAAAAACTATTGCGAATTTGTAATCATACGTAGGATTTTATTTTCAAGTCTTTGTATGATCTTGAAATTCGACGGAGCAGTAGATCCCCAAATAGGACTCGCATATGCAAGTATTGGACGCAAATAAGCAAGATAAATTACTTTTTTTACTTTCTAAGGACATAGTAGAGTTCCTACAAATAAGTGGATGCAGTACGCGAATGCATCTATTAAATTTATTCCTAAGATAGTTAATATGAGAAACATAATTCAATTTACGATCTAAGATTGCACCTAAATATTTAGTCTGCCCAGCCCAATTAATATGATTATTATAAATTTTGATAGAAGGAGTGTTAAGAACCCTTTTACGCGTGAATAGTACTGCTTCAGATTTCTCAACTTTCAATTGAGTTTTCTACTTAATAAGCCATTGTTCAAGTTGATTAATATAAATCGGAAGTTTTTACTAATGATAAAAATTTTACGACCTTGAGTGAGGAGTGCTGTATCATCTACAAAACGACTGATTTTCACATTATAAATTTGCGAAATGTAATTTATGTAAAAATTTTTTTTTCTAATGCAGTTGGCAAATACTTAGACAATTGTCTTTGATGCCTTAAGGCAAGCGCTGCTCAGACGTTACTCCCTTAGCACTACCCAGGAAGGGCGTGTAGCTTGAAGATAAGCTACAGACGAGGAGTAACACGACCCCCGCAACTCTTTACGATCATGTTAAACCAGCACCTACGGTTTAAAGTGGATTCCGAACCACTACAAACATCCATGGCACCGCCGGGACTCGAACCCGAAAACTGTCGTACCGAGCGCCAGACACTCGGCCATTCGGACCCACGCGTAAAGATTGTAGAGAAATAGAAAAAGTATGGAAACTTGGGGAACACCAGTCTGAATTTTTTGGATAGAAGAATCTGTATTACCAATGGTTTGGTTTGTCATTCTGCGGTCATTTTGTGCACACTTTGGGCTAATAAGGTCGAGACCTACAGTTTAACACGGACTCCGAACCAATATTGCCACTGGAGACCACAAAAGTTCTGTATGTAAGATAATTTTGAATAATTTAAAACCCAAAAATATTTTTAAAAATTTCTTGTAAATTTTTTAATTATAAATAAACAGTCGTATTAAGAAGACAGTAATTAAACTTCTTAAAAAAAATTATATATAAAAAAAAAAATAATAAATTTCTCCAAAATTAATTTTTAAGAATCTAAATCACCACATAACTTTATTTTTAAGATCCTTTCTAACCAAAAATATATATATTTTTAAATTTCTTGTATTTTTTTAAAAAAATAATGAATAATCAGTGATATTAAAAAGACAGTAATTAAACCTCTTAAAAAAATTATAAAAAAAAAAACCAAATTTCTCCAAAATTAATTTTTAAAAATCTAAATCACCACATTTTTAAGATACTTTCTAACCAAAAATTTATATATTTTTAAATTTCTTGTATTTTTTTTTTAAATAATGAATAATCAGTGATATTAAAAAGACAGTAATTAAACTTCTTAAAAAAATTATTAAAAAAAAAATAAATAAATTTCTCCAAAATTAATTTTTTAAAATCTAAATCACCACATAACTTCATTTTTAAGATCCTTTCTAACCCAAAAAATATATTTCTTTAAATTTCTTGTATTTTTTTAAATAATGAATAAACAGTGATATTAAAAAGACAGTAATTAAACCTCTTAAAAAAAAAAACTACATTTAAAAGAATTGCAAAAAAAGCATGTGACTGAAAAAAGAATTATCGAACTCTTTCTAAAACTAATTAAGTCCACATTTTTTTTTTCTTTTATAAAATCCTCAGTTGTAAGTATAATGAATTAATTGCGTAAACTTTTCCCCCGCCTTTCAGATTCAATGTTCCCCAGGAAACGGAGACAGAGAAGAAGAATTTCAATTACAAACAGCTGGAGGAGGCGTTGAAGAACCTGGACTCAAACGACATCTATACCTACGACCATTACAAGGAGAACCACGTCAAGGATTCAAGAATGTCCTCGGAGCAGGCGCAGTCGGTGTTGCAAGGGAACCTGCCCGGATATGGTAATCGGATCAGGAAAATAATTTAAAATTGCACGCTTGGGGGAGAAATTCAATCAGACCTATTTCAAGAGAGGGTGGGTTGGCAGGGTGGGACACATTTCACTCGGAGGTAGAGCATGAAAACTTCGAATTATAGAACAGAAGAGGTTGTAGTAGACGAATCGAACGTTGATGCAGTGACAAAATTCTGATGGTTATTTTTAAACACACGTTGCATATTTTTTTTTCATATTGAACTTCAAAATACTTTCACCCGATTTCAAATCAATAAACCTCGTACCAGTTTTCTCTGCGTAATTTATTTAACTGACGTAATTTCTTAAAAATAGAAAGAGGAAGGAGAGACAGGGTCGATCAATAATTGCATCCATTTTGGTCTCTTTTTCTAGTAATGCAAAGTTATGATTGTTGAACATATATGTATATATATGTATATTGTTTACTATAGATGTTTTTGGATGCATTACTTTCAACTTGATTTGTTTCTTATTAAGTTTTTCGTATAGTCACATTAATAAAAAGGGCATTATCTTCCATTTTTTCCCCGTAGGACATCTTAAAATTATTTTAATTAGCTCCATATTCATCAAAATATACTTTTATCAAAAGTTGGGAATTTGGGTGTAATAAAGATCATTAATGCATGAGAAGTATTTTGTATATTTAAGTTATCTTTTCATTGAGAATATTATAAAAACGTAATAAAATTACTGCAGAAATAAAAATAGATTTTAAAATATATTATAAATTGATATTTGTAATAACTATACTTAAATAGAAATAGTTCTGATTTATTTATTTATTTTTTTCTTCTTTTCTTATGATAATTCCTGTATAACATAGACTACAAGAGCTACGTTATGTTTTTTTTTAATTGCTCCAACCTTTGTATATTTGTTATCTTAAAAACACAACAAAATTATTGCAAAAATTAAAATAGGTTTTAAAATACATTATAAATTGATATTTGTGTTAGCTATACATCAATAGAAATATTTCTGGGGGCTTTTTTTTTATGATTATCCCTGCATAACATAGACTACAAGAGCTATATTATTTTTTTAATTGCTTCAACCTTGTGTATACTTGCTATTTCATATTTAAAGTAAATTTAAAAAAATTTATATTGAAATAAGGCTATTCTGCTTTAAAAATTTCTTTTGTATCTCAAAGTCATAGAAAATTTTCATTATAAAAGTCTTTGCTTAACATTTAATATTACATTTTATGAGAGAAAATATCTTACATTGTTTAAAACATAAAACAGGTTTTAAAATTACTACAAAAATTATACTGCGGCTTGTTAGAAATTTGAATTTAAATGTTTACTGTGGTAGTCATTAAATAACTAGATTGATTAAATTGACTCATTTTGATATGCAGTAATTCATTTGTAGCAATGATTTCCGTACCTCGTATCACTTTTTTCACAAACATTTAAGATCTTAAATTTTGATATGCAGTGATTCATTTGTAGCAATGATTTCCGTACCTCGTATCACTTTTTTTTTTCAAACATTTAAAATGTTCCTTAACATTTCGAAATTGAGAAATAACTCTATTTCTTAAAAGTAGTTATTTATATCAATAAATATTTAAAAATTTTATTTAAAAAAAAGGGAAGCAGTAATTAGTTAAACCAGATTTTTATGTATGATGTTTCCATAAAAAATTTTTTTAATTATAATCTAATATACTTTTTTTCTAGAATCTCAAATGTTGAGTTTGTTGATTGTCATCATTGTCCTCATCATTGTAATTGTGGTCGTGATTGGATTCAGTCTTTGGTGCTACATCCACAGCCATCGAAGGCGATCAGATAGCGCTGACATCGAGACATTGTCCACTTCCGGCTCATCTTTTATGGCCTATCATGTGGGTGACAACGACGCCCTTGTCCGCAGAACACCTGCTGGAGACAGCAACATGCCAGTCGCGATCAACGAAGGAATCTATGGCCAGACTTTTCCTCGCACTGTGAATCCTTTTTTGGGGAACCAAGTTGCCTTGGTTTCTTTGAAGCCAGTAAAAGAACTCTATTGACATCTTTCCTTTAGATTTAACGTGCAAGTTAGTATTTGGGATTGAAAAATTAAAAAGAAATATGTTTAACTGGTAAAAATGAGTGATTAATAAACATTTTTTTTCTTTTGGTGAATGTATGTTTTCTTTTTTTTATTTAAAGAAATTTATTTTGTTTTTTTCACTGCGATAGTGACTATAAAATATTGAATTAGAAGAGGTAAGATAGTTCAAGGCCAACTCACTATTTTCGAAGTATATATAATAAAACCTTGCAATCGTTATCACACAATAGCTGAAATTTGATCGTAAAAATGCTTATTTTACATTAATTTCTTTTTATTTAAATGTAAAATTCAATATAAATTCATTAATGTAATATAAAATACCATGTAAGGACTTGATGCACTCAAACCGTGATAGGAAATTCAACGCATATGAGGAAAGAAAAATCATTTCCGCTTCATTACTTTTAACACTGACTTTTTCATATCTAAGAGTAAAAGTCAATTCAAAGGCGGCAAGTATATTATTCATTTGCTTATTTTATAGCAATTTTTTTTTTATTTAATACAAAAGTAACATTCAAAAAGTACAATTGTGCAATTCAATTTTTTTATTTTACAAAAGTACAATTCAAAATAAATTATTTAAAATAAAATACCGTATAACGACTTGATGCACTCAACCCGTGATGTGAAATTCAACACATATGAGGTAAAAAAAATCAATAGTTATAACATCACTTCTACTTTATTATTTTTAACACTGACTTTTTCATATCTAAGTTTAAACGTCCTTTTAAAACAGGCAAGTTTGCAAGGTATTTTCTAAATAAAAAGGTTGTTAAAATTTTTTGAATTGTATAAATTCGTATCTATACTAAATTAAAAAAATCATAGGAATGCTGTATTATTTCTTACAAAAATTAACCAAGTATTGAAATGTAAACAAAAAGAACGGTTCAGTCGAAAGATATAAGCTCGATCAAAACAACATGGCGCCGTTTTTAAAATCTAGCCTATAAGTTAATTAAAAAGTATAATAACTTAAAATTATTAAGTTTCTATCAAAATATTTTACAATCAAAACAAATATTTTGTAATGATAAATACATAACTTCAAAATATTGTTATAATAATTCCCTTCAAATGGCAACAAAATTCTAAAATCTAAAAGCAACTTATGTGACAATGATGTAAAATTTATAAAAGAAACAATTATATAGTATCACCGATATTTCAGATTGTTTATAATGTTTATTCATAGCTACAGATACTTTAAAAGTGTGTAAATATTCCTGAAGGTTCACTGTTGAAGATGCTCCTGTTTCTATGTTGTTGATTAATAACGGTTTAATTAATTATTTTGAACAAAAAAAAAAAAAAAACATTTTTATTTTAAAAAATAAAGTGTGTCAGGTTTTAGCTAATATTTTGCGACAAAAAATTAATGAAAATTTTCATACTCTTTAAGAAAATATTTGTTTGTGTTGTTTGTTGACAAAATACCAAAGGTATTAATCTCCTAATATTAATCAAAAGTAATATAAAGGTATTAATCTAATTAATAAAATATAATCTCCTTTTTCACCATACCCGTATAATTTGTCTTTAAGTTGATGTGATACTGAAGAGAAAGGACATGGTGTATTAATATTTTTCTTTTTTTGGTCTATCACTTATTAACTCTAACTGTGTACTTGTCTTACAAACACATGGTTCATTACATTTGAAAAGAAAAAAAAATAAAGATATTTTATAATTTTTCAAAAAAAAAAAAAAAAAGTGAGAGAGAGAGAGAGAAAGAGAGAGAAGTTCTAAGCTCCATTTTAAGAATTAGAAATTCCTTTTTAGAGTTCCAATTTTATAAGTTCTTCAGATTTTTGTAAATGGATAAACTGTCAATGTGGAATTTTAGAATGAAAATTATATACATGCAAATGTGTGATTATTATAGTTATATGTATTTGCATATATAGTCAGAATTGCCACCAAGATTAACAAATTAAAATTTGTCGTATTTTTTAGAAATAAAATGTTAATAGAGAATTTTTTTTAAACAATAAAATATATTAAAAGAGCAGAAATTCACTGTTATTTGGGTTTTGTTGCAGTTGAATTTTATTTTATTTATTTGAAAAATAAAAATCCGTGATATACTAAAATTGGGGGAAAAAAAAGAGAAAAAAAAGAATATGAGTAGAAGTGATAAGAAAATATATATATATCTTTTACTTATTAAGTTTAAAAAATATATATATATGTGAAATCCTTGTAATATAACTTACACATTTGAAATCATTTTAAACGATCAAATTTATATCAAAAGATTATATTGATTAAAAAAACTTTATATAAACGTTAAAGTGAGGTACTTAAGAAATATAAACAACTACATTTTTCATTTTAATAAAAAACAGATGCGCAATATTTTTTAAAGAAAGATTCCATATTTTAAAAAAAGAATTATCTTGTATTAATTAACTAATAACTAAATTATATAAAAATTTTCTTAGTTGTTAAAACTTAGAACTAATCAAACACCAAAGTAGATTTTCAATATAAATCGTTGTGCATTCGCAACACAAACGGAAAAATGTAGAAACGGAAATTATAATGCATTTAAGTTGTGTGGAAAATTAGATGAAATTATTATAATTAAAAGGAAATTTTTTTCAGTACTTTGGTACAGAGGTAGGAAAAGTGCAGAATAAAAGTTCATATATCCTATCAATTTTTTTTAAATTAGGTTGATTGTGATTTCATTTTTTTTTTTTTTCACGGAATTTTCTTTTGTCGTCGAATTTGTTTTTAAAAAAGCTTTGGAAAAGATTTGTTTAATTTTTTGAGCAACGAAATACATATTTGCTTTAATGAATATTAAAATGCTTTTTTTTTTAATTTTAAAGTTGAACAAAAATCTATCAAATTGAAATCTTTCATTAGCTTAAAACAGGATTTGAATGAAAATTCGTTGCACAAAATTCCATTTTTTTAAGTTGCCACCAGTTAACCACTCATTAGTTATCTTTTATTTACATTAAGAAATATCATCGTTCAATGAAATCAAATTTAGTGATTTAGTTCGTTTTTTAATGAATGAAATTTTTCCAACTCTATATCGGTACTATATAGAATTAATTTTAAGTTTTTCAAATGTTTTTTTTTTTTTCATTGTCATTAAATCTTGCTCAAATTTTATATCCACTAACTTGAAACTATTTGATAAGGTAATAAGTAACTAACTGACACTATTTGCTGGTAATTTTTGTTGCAAACCAATTTAATCATTTGGATCTATCCTCATCCTTATAAATCACATACCATATTAAACATTTGGGTCAATTTAAGATTGAATTGTTTTCCATTCATGAATACAAGTTTATATCATATATACTTTTTTTTTTAATAAATTGTTAAAAAGGAAGTTCTGTTTCAATGTAAACTTTTATCTTATTCAGTTTTATGAATTGATCATGTTTTAAATTTTTTAATTATTTTCTTATGATTCTAAATGGAACAGGAAGGTTAAAAGACACATATATATATATTCTTTCTATAAATATTTTCTTTGTCATATTAATATTTCTTGGAAACTTTTAATACCAAAGTTATTAGAGTTAAAAAAGTTTTAAAAATTCCAAAACTAAGAAAAAATTTATAAATTAAAATTATAATCACTAATATTTTAATTAAAATTTTAAAATTTCAACACTATGTTAATTTTCGTTAAAATTTAGAATTAGAGTAAAATATTACAAGTTTATTTTTATTATTATAAATTTAAATACATCTGTATTTTACTAGTCAGACGTTAACTAATATTTACGGCTTCTTTATTAAAAACAACTAATCAAAGATGTAGTTTACTCTACACATTTAGCTTGATTTTGAAAATGTAACATTTTGCGCATTTATACAATAATCGGGTTTCACCTGATTTTGAAGTATGAAGGTAATATAGTACGCGTATTATTTCACAAAATAAGTTTATTTTTTATTATTATAAATTTAAATACATCGACATTATACTAGTCAGAATAGTTAATATTTACGCCTTTTTTATCCCAAAACATAAGGGCAGGAATGTAATTTAATCCACATACTTGGCTAGATTTTGAAAATTGCAACATTTAAAAAATTATACAATAATCGAGTTTCTTCTGATTTTGAAGTATGGAGGTAATATAGCACGCGAGTTATTCAAAAAATTTTTTTTTATTATTATAAATTTAAATACATGACATTATACTAGTGAATAGTTAATATTTACGCCTTTTTTTTTTATACATAAGGGCAGAAAAGTTAATCCACATACTTGACTTTTTTGAAAATTGCAACATTTAAAAAATTATACAATTGATATTTTATTTAAAAACACGGAGTTATTTTTTTTAAAATTATTGCCTAAAATCTAGAAATAGATGTTGTAAAGAGACATTGTGTAATTCTTCTGATCATTTTGCTACATCTGTTGTTACAACTAAATATGAATGAATGAACAAAAATGTTCTAAATATGTTGTTACAACTAAATATGAATAATATGAACAAGATGTACAAACACATTTTAGAATTTTATCTTGCGTCATATTTTTGCGCACTTCAATGAAAGTTTTTTCTGTCTGTCTTTGACTACAAATATTTTACATGCTGAAGCCCAATTTTATATTAATACTTTTATCTTGCATCATATTTTCGTACACTTTCATGAAAGTTTTACTGTCTGTCTATGACTACAAATATTTTACATGCCGAAGTCTCAATTTTATATTTAATATTTTTGTCTTGCATCATACTTTTGCACACTCCAATGAAAAAAATTTTTTTTTTCTGTCTGTCTATGACTAAAAATATTTTACATGTTGAAGTTCCATTTTTTCAATTTTGTTTAGAATAATCAGTTTCGTTTAGAATGTTATATTAGTTCTTTTTGAATTTTTGTCGGGCAAAAATTAAGGAATTATTCTCTTTGTTATTTAGTCTTTAGAACAACTAGTCATTATAGTTCAATTCAAGTACCGAATGTCTTTTACGCTGTTCGACTAAAGTCTGTAAAACATAATATAATAACACAACAGTTTATTTCCATAACTTTTTAATGTAATGTAATTTTCACATTATGTTAAAAAAATTGTTCAGTATCCTTATTTAAATAATGATAATTAATACTACTTGTTGAAAATGTTTCTGAATCATTGTCGTACTTTGCTGGCATGCATTGATTTTACTGAAATAACTCGTAAATGATAACGAAAAATAAAGCAAGGAAAATTTAAGCAACCTTGCATCAATTTATAGCAGAAACAAATGCATACAAAACGAATACGCGAGGAATTCAATAATTTAAGCATCATATAGTTATAATGGATTTAATAGTAGAAAAAACAATAATCAGATAACTACTTCGTATCTTCATTCCTAGAATAAGCTCTGCTGATATCCTGGATAGCTTGTAAAATTTTAAATAAAAAAAATAAAATAAAAGAATAAAAAACATTTTTTTTTTTTTAAGTATCATTTCCTTGAGCGTTGTTGACGTAGTAATGTAAGTTTGTGTACTTGTTCTAGTGATACATTAATTCTCTCACTGAATTCTATTTTATAAATAGTTGTCTGCCAGTTCAGGCTTAACCTACTTTGGGGCCTTGAAAAATAAAATAAATTTTAAATTTTTATTAATAAAACTATTGTATATTAAATATTTTTATTATAAAATTATAATTATATTTTATTAATAAGATTTGTTTTAGTGTTTCATGGCCCCAAAGTGGGTTAAACCAGCCCTAAAATATAGTAATAAAGTAACATAGTTTTTCTAGAAAAATTCGAATAGTTTGTTTATAAATTTGAAAAAAATTTAAATTTATTTCATTAAACGTCTAACAAAAGTTGCTATACAATAACAATATTACCTTAAAATATTAATAGTTTAATTTAAGCTTTTTGTTTAATATTTAAATAATATAATATTTTAGCTGTGAAAGATAAATTGAATAATGAAAATATATTTTAAATAAAAGCTAAAATAGTTTTAACAAGTAAGTGTATGAATATGAATAAACATAATTTATAAATTCTGCTGTCTAGTCTTTATTTCATCAAAATTATTTCATCCTAATTAATATTATCCAAAGCATTTTGTTCGATGTATAAAACCGCTAAAGAATTAAATTTAAGTCTGACTCAGTGAATTTCGCAAATTATTTTTTACACGTTTTAATACTGATAATGACCTTTTAACAGATGCGTTTGATACAGGCAAAGTTAAAAATATTCGCAATAATATTTCTATATTTGGAAATATTTATACTATTTTTGTGATCTTTACAAATTGCAGCATATCAGGTGGAAATATTAAATTTTAGCTTTTGCAAATTAATTTAAATTGCAACGACTTTTCAGTATCATTGTACCATTTTTTTAGCAATGCAGTATTAATTGATATGCCCACGCCGTTGTACTCAGCTATGTTTGTATGAAGAATTTTAAAAATTTCATCAATATCTTTGTAACTTCTGCTTCTTAGTTTTAATCTAATATGTTTTATATAATGTTACAATATGTTTTATCACAAATTACGTAGAAACAATTGCGCTTAAACATTTCTTGGACTTGACATAAACTCACATTTTCCTCGTCATTATAAGCTTCATCAAAGAAACATCGTCTTTTTTGGGACTTTAAAAAAAAAAATAGAATAAACTTTATTTCTGACGTTTTAATGCTTCTACTTCTATTTCCAGAAAATAATTTCTTAAACTATTAACACAATCATATAAATTTTCAAAAATATTTTCTGCACACTTTTTTCTGCGGTAAAGTAGAATTTTGTAAGGATTTAATGCTTGCATTTATTTTGAAAAGAATTTTATCCCAAATAACTGAAAATGAATTATAAGGTATTAGCAAAATGAATTATAAAGTATTCATTTTGTTTGCTATTTCTGGTGATTCTTTAATAGAACATTTCTGAGATCCATCTAAAGATATTTTAAGAAGATCACTTTTTATTTGATTGAACTCAGAGCGAATTGCCTTAACTGCACCAGCTCTACAAGACCATCTCGTAGTACATAATTTTTTGGTTGAAAATAGAGCGAATTGCCTTAACTGCATCAGATCTACAAGACCATCTCATAATACATAACTTGTTTACTGTAAAGTGCTCATCATTTGCGGCAAAATCTTTTTTGTAAAATGTTCCACCTACAAGTATAAACCGGAAAAAAAAAGTGATAAATGATTTTCAGTAAGTAAAAATATGCTATTTCCTGCAAGGATTCACTATTTATTACTAGGCTTAATGAATGCGAAGCATAAGAAACTTAATGGGTTGTTTCATGGGCTCTTTAATGCGGTTTTAGAGCCCGACATATTTGATGCATTATCGTAGCTTTACAATTGCTAATATCCAGTACTTATTTTATTTAATCTTTGTTTAAACTTATGGCACTCGATTTTTGTGTTTCTTTTATCTTTTCGTTTTGCAAAAATCTTGGAGGATTAACGAATCTAAGATGAATTACAGTTGTGATTTGTCAGATATCTAGAAGATACGTAGATATAAAAAGTTATCACCTGATTCAATACGCATACTTTCTAATCATACAAAAATCTACTTGATGCCATCCTTTTTTTGTCATGAATCTGTAAATTGTAGAAATTTTTGAAATAATTTTGCCTCCGAGTTCTCTGAGATATTTTAAATTTCCCTCCTTTTCATCTCAGCAAATTGATAAATGAATTCAGTTGTTGCCAGTATTCTAGTGTATTTAAATGGTTAGAGAAATAAAAGTGCCTTACATACAATAATAAATAATATTCAATGTATTATATTTAAAATAATATCATTCAACACATATATAATCACTATTTAACTTTACAATGTGATAAAAATGGAAAGAAATCAATCAATAAAAAATATATATACTACGATTACATATATTTCCAATTAAAAGTATTTAAAAAAAATCGAATAGCGTAAAAATTTATTAAAATAATGTCTCTGCAAAAAATTATCAACAAATTTAAAAAAAAAAGAAAATCTCAAATTCGATATGTATGTAATGATATTGAATCACAATACATGATCATTTTAATTTATTTCAAATAAACTTAGTTCAAATGGGTTTCATTCTTAAAAGTAATGAATTCAGTTAAATATTCGTTGTTTTTATCATATTTTTAAATATCATCTTTTTAACTTATGTTATTCATTCGACAAAGTTCATGCATCAATCATCTATATTAAATCTATATTTTTTATTAATATAATATATTTTTATATGAATCCTTAAATTTGTTTTACAATATACATAAACAATAAGAATTTAATTTACAAAAAAAAATTTTTTCAACTTAAGTTTCAGTGTCAGTGAGAGCCTCCTCTCCATCATTACTATCACGAAACAAAAAATAAGCAAAATTTCTCCCGTAGTTCCATGGGTAAACAACGGTTAAAGGAGAACTTTTGTCTTCGCGCGTCTAATTTCATATTCTGGAACCCAGATGCATATTGCTTTGAAAATTTCGTACAGCATTAAGCAATAAAAAACTAGTTGGCTTTTATTGCGACATGCAAAATACATCACAAACATTTCGAGGTAAGTTGCAAGTAATTGTACGTACATATGTGATCTGTCTTAAATTTAAAGAACGTTGCAATGAGTGATCATTGCGAAATTTGGTGTTCCCCCCCTTTTTTTAAGCCTTACACAAAGGATGGAAATAAAGCGCCAACATTTTTTTTTATGATTAACTTTTGATAACAGTCTTTGATATCGTTGAGGCCTTAGATATTTGCATTCCTTCTGTAAAAATTTCTCCCACTTCGAATCAAAACCGACTCAACTATCTACCATTTTCATGGTTTGTGCTTGAACAAATGTGATCGCGCCGTATTTTGTTTTCAAATGTTTAGAACATTAATATTTTATTATAAATTAAGAAACGAAAGCTATCAAATGGAAAAAAATTTCATTGCATTTTAATGCATTCTTCTGATTTCCCTATTAACTATTCAATTTAATATTCCTTTTATTTTAGTGTCAAATCGAAGTTTTTCTAAAGTATTACGTTTTAGCGGAAATTTTTTTTACCACTTAATGACAATTTTTATTTTTCTCATAAATATTATTTGATTTTTGTGTCATTGACACAGATAATAATCATCAGTTGATAGGTAAAATTTCTTTTGTTTAATTTCGCCATTGAACACAAGAAATTTTTCTAATTGAAAAAGTTATTTTTGCTGATTAATTTTTTCGCCACTTATTATTATTTATTTATCTGGATAAAATTTAATTTTTTTTAGTTACCTCTTATGATGTTTTTTTATTTACTAAATTACGAATTAAATATTTTTTAGCAATAAAGATAATATTCTTTTGTTTTGCAATCTTGACACTCCAAATTTCATGTAAAGTAAATTAAATAAATTGAAATTATAATTCCTATTTACTTAATTGTCAAACATATTTAATAGTTTTATATTTTATTTCAAATGCTTCAGCTTTTAAAATGCATATTCATATCTGTACAAAAGAATTATAGTTAATATTTCTATTATCTATTTTTTTTTTTAATGAATTCTTAAGTTTCATTTAATTTGTTGGTTTAACAATTGTGCTTTCATGGAATTTATTTTATATTTACCAAATATTTATTTTAAATGTAAAAGTAAATCATGAGCACAATTATGCATTTTTATTTTTTTTGAAAATATGAAGTAGCTTAAAAAAAAAAAAAGAGCATTTATTTTCACAATATTATTTTACTGTTGTATATGAACTTAGCATTCTATGAATTTATTATTTATAGATGTGAATTGATTGATGTAGCTTTGGTTTAAAATTAAGGAACAATCTTGTTTTAAAGCTTCTTATATTTTTTAACAAATATGTTGCATTCCCCAAAAATTGGTTTTTAATGGTTATTTAAAAGTGATTATTTTTTATGTGGCAGAGTATTGGACAAGAAAATGCCTATTCAGATGGTGAATAACATTTAACTAATTTAACTTAAATGTCATTAATGATTTTTATTTGATTTGCATTTGAATTTAAAATCAGTATCATGTTTTTTTAATAACATGTTTTGCATTATTTATGCATTTATTTATGATTATGTGCTTGTTTCTGAATCATTTTAATGTGTAAAATTTTTTATGTTAATATTGCTGAATGAAATGAGTGACATTTTCTTTTCTTTTTGTTCAATTATTCTGTGTCGTTTTTTATTTATTCAAAACACATATGCCTTCCTTATTGTAATGTTAATACATATTAAATTAAAATTATTTTTGCTTAGGTGCTGGAGCTCCTGGTGTGAATTTTACAGAACATGCATATGATAATCATTTAGTAAGTAAAATCTCTTCACAATACTAATTTAAAATTTAATTTGATATGATTCATTTGAAAATATTAAAATTTTTAGTACTGATGATTTCTTCGCATTTTTTGTAGTTTAATATTTATTATTTCAGGATTTTTATTTTTTACAGTGACTTCCATGTAGAAAAGTTAATGCATTTTTCAGTGTTTCTTAAAAAAATGATATGAAAATAATTATATACAGATGAACAAGTTTTGAATTTTATTATCCATTATTTTAAACAAAGAGAAGTATTTTGTAAAAAAAAAAAATTCCTGATTTTTATATATGCGCAATGACATAACTGATAAAATTTTGCCAATTTGTTGATGGAATCCATGGAACAATACATTTTAAAATGTGTTATGGATGGCAATTCTTTAATGAACAAATAAAATATTTTGTAATGGTACAAAATTCATATTTTTTTTAAAATTCAGTATGTAATTGCAAGGTTTGGTGAAATGTTGTAAAAAAATGTTTTTTGGTGAGATTGCTATTCTAAGTTGCATTGAAAATTATTTTTTTATGCATTATAAGATATGTATAAAGTAAATCATTGCAGTTTATTTAAGTATAATTTTTGAAAGTATTATATTGTGTATAAAAAATTTTATTGGCATTTTGCATCATTTCTTTTGTTCAAAATTCAAGTGAATATTTTAATTTTTTATTAAAAAACATTATTTAAATAAATGAACTCTTTGAATGTATGTATACATATTATATATTTAATAGTTGTAATTTAACCTTTTTTAACATCCTTTTCATGTTACTTTTGCTCCTTTTTAGATTTTTGCAATTTTTTAATTTAAATTTTCTTATATATATTTGTATATATCAAATAATATGTGTGTTTATGTATCATGCTGAAGTAAGGAAAAACCTTAATATATCTTTAATAATTATAATCTTTTCATAGAAGTAATTTAAACTTGTATGCATCATATTGCTATTTTAGCAGGAAAAAGGGTTTAATGAGGCAATTTTTAAATTATATTTTACTTAAAAAAATTAATTAAAAGTTTAAAAAAATCTTAATTAATATTTATTGATATTTAAATTGAGGCTTGTAGAAGTTTCCCTAAAGTTAGTTGATCAATATTTTGTTATCAATTCAATGTTCCCTTTTCTAGAGTATAAAAATTAAATAATCATCTCTATCCTGATAAATGCAAGCATCACTGCAATAAAAATACTTTTTTTCATACTTTTTTTTACAATGCTTCATACAATACAATTTTTTACAATACTTCATACAATTTTCATACAATACTTTTTTTTCTGCTTATTCAGATGGTGAATAACATTTAATTAATTTAATTTAAATGTCATTAATGATTTTTAATTGCATTTGAATTTAAAATCAGTATCATGTTTTTTAATGACATGTTTTGCATTATTTATGCATTTATTTATGATTAAGGCTGTTTGTTAAAATAAAGTCATTGATCTTTGAACCTTGTTTCCTTAATGATACTGCAATAAATTGTGATGTAGGGAAGTAGAACAACTGAATTAGCAATCATATGAATTACATTTTTTGAGAGTTTTGATGAATATTTATAGGAACTTTTACCAAATATATATTGGAATTTCTATTGTAGTGAAACCAAGGTTTTAATTTTAAAGCCTTAATTATTCAATTTTCTGATCTACTAGAATTATCCTACTTTTAGATTAAATTAAACAGTTTTTATTTTTTTATTGGACTTTTCATGTTGCCTTAACATAAATTGTTTCAGAAAAATATAAACCATGTTCTAATTTAAGTGTATATTTTATATTATTAATAATACATATCTTACATTTAACTAACTTTCAATGGAGGAGATACTAACTAAAACAAAAATTAATATTTTTCTTCTTTTAACTGAAAGAAAAATAATTCTTCAAAATTTACATATAGTTTAGAAGCTGATTTATTTTTGCTGAAATATTTTATATTCAGAAATTATTCAAATTCATTCAGTTATGTTGTCCAAAAATTATTAAAAATTTTTATGCTGAATCATAAATATTTATGTATGTATAAAATCATAAATATTCATATATAGTCAATAAATATTTATTTCAAGTATATTACTGTAAGGGCATTATAAACATCATGTAAGATCTGCCTTCAGTTATGGCCTGTAAATTGTGTAGTGCAAAATTAAGTTCTTTTAAATTTCAAAAAGCCAGAAATTAATAATTAACTTTATTCTGTCAATGGTGTCTATGTATGGCAGTAAATATTTTGAGAGTTTACTTGAAGCCCCATCTTGGGATACATGATGCCCTTAATAATGTTTCTCATTGATTGAATTATAAATAAATTTAATTTATTTAAATATTTTGTGTGTTTAATTCATCAATATAAAATCTTAATTAATTAAATATTATCAGTATAAGTGTAGTTTAAACTGATTTAAAATTTTAGACCTGTTTCATGAGCAATATATATATATTGCATTTTCTATTAGAGGGAGTTTCAGGAATTAAGCATGCATGATTTGTATAAATAGTAATTATACTAATTATATATAAAAGATTAGTATTAATATATAATTATGATATTAAAGCTAGTTTTAACTATATCATAAGAGATATTTTAAACATCTTGTGTTACTAGATAGGTAATCATTTTGTTATATTTTTATTTCTAAAGATTCCTGCTATTTCTTTTAGTCATTTGCTTAAAATTAGAAAATAAAATATTTTAGAAATTTTTTTTAATCTGAAAAACTTCCATGTCATTGTAATGTTTAGTCAATTTTATTAAATTGGGATTAATTTATTGATCTCTTAAAGAAATTGGAAAACATAGCATATTTACGATTTATTAATTGATAATTGAAGTTTAAATTTTAAAACTATATACTATATAGATTAAAACTATATACTGTTTGTAATACTATTCAAATTGATGATTTCAGCTGAAATCTATATTCGAAGTGCTTCTGTTTATTAAATTGCTCTATTTTTTAAAATTCTTTTTTATAATAATGGAAAAAAGACAGTTTATGATAATTTTATTTTAACATACATTCTTTCAAAATCATTTATTTTATATACATTTTATTCTCTGCATTCTCTTTTAAATTTGTAAAAACTTTTTATGGCTCCAAATAAAATGGAATAAGTTATTTGTTCAATATTTTAGTATTGGTATTATTTATTTTGAATTGACAACATGCCATCTAGCATTGTTTTCAATTCTATTTTTCAAAATTTAATAATTTTTGCATTGGTTATTATTTTTATCTTATAAAATTAAAATATGTTTATAATAAATGTACTTATTAAAATTATGTTTTTTTTTCAATATCAAATATTAAAATTCCTGAATGACACATCACCCACATTTTTTTATATAAATAATTGCTCTCTGTTTTTTTTTTTTTTTATTTGAACAATAAATTGCTTGATTAATAAGTGAAACATCTCAATAAAAGCCATTTTTAGTTTGAATTTTTTGCCTCTGGCCTTAATATAATATAGACATTTTTTTTTTAAAAAAAGGACATTTAGTTTTTAACTATTACAAAAATTTCTATGACTTTTTTTTTTTCGATTACAAAAGGTAATTTTTATTTATATCTCATTGCAGTCTTTATTTTAATTTTACAAAGGTTTTGATTCTACCTTTTATCCAATTTAAACAATAACAAAATCTATACAATAATAAGATATAAAGCTAATATTAATTGATTTAGCAACATTTAATTTATTTTATTGCATTCAGCCTAAATTAAAATTTTTGTTGAAATTATTTTTTTAGTTAAGTAGCATAGTATTAAATTTTTTTTTTTTTTAAGTTTTTGAAAAAAATTTAAATTTTCTTGATTTCACTTATTTAAATTTGCTTTTCTCATTATATTGAAAAAATGGGTGTCTTAATATGTTATTGATTTTGTGACTTAAAATTTCATCCTATGGTTTATATAAATTTATTTATTACTTAAATTTATTTTATGTATTTGACAGAATTTTTTCTGCTTTTATTGATTTATGTATATTTTAAAATTCTATAAGCATAATTTATGCCAACCAGAATAAAATCTAAGTTTATTTATATAATTTTTTAGGGAGTGCATTGCCCGCCAACTGGGTACCAACCATACACAAATCCACCATATCATCCCATACCTTCTCCAAGACCTCATCATTATGCTAATCATCAGATGCAACCTAATATGCCTTATAGGCATCATGGTGGAGCTTACGCTCCTAATCAAAACCAATATGGACAGAACATGAACCAAGAAATGTACAGGAATCATCATTCTGGTTATGTTGGAGGGCCTAATTCAAGAAACATGTCAACAAAGCCATGGCCAGAAAACAATGCATCTCCTGATTTGATGTCTCCTTATGGTCAAGTTTCACATCAGCAAATGATGAATAACCCACCCCAAATGCCTGTAAATTCAATGCGATCTCCACCGCATGCTACCTCTAATATGAATCCCACTCCACCTCAAAATCAACATTTTAGACAAATGCAATCACCAGCACATTCTCCTCATTCATGGTCACAAGCACAAATTCCAAGTCCTGGTGTAATGCATTCTTCAAGGACTACTCCATCACCATTACCAGCCCATATGCGTTCACCTGGACATAGTCAGCAGCCATTTTCACCTCCTGCCGCCCATGCAATGAGTATGCCTCCTCATCCTCAACCACTAGAGAATGGACAAATACCACCTCAATCACCTATGAATCCTTCTGGTGGTACGGATAATCATAATCCATCAAATCCTTTACACTCTCTGCAAAAAATGGTTATGCTAGAGCAAGATCCATCTAAGGCCTTAATGCCAATGATTGGTGATGGTTCTGAACAATTTGCAAATCAATGTGGTTCCCATAATTATGTACCTGATGAAACTGCCAGTAATGAATCTAAAGATTCAGCATATTCAACTTATTATAATATGGATGAAAATCGTTTTGAATCAAAACCTAACAACACTGGAAATGATGCATCTGCTTATTCTACTGTACAGCAAGTTTCAAATTGCAATTTCCCCCTATCATCCCATCCACTCAACAATGAAGAAGTGCCGAATGCTGCCATTGTTCCAAACAATGGAAATTCAAATTTACATGAAGTTTGCCATTCTATTTCTAGTACCCCATCTCCTATAACTAATTCAGCTTCAACTGCCTCTCATGCACAATGCAAAACAAATATTGCTCAGAATGACTGTCCCTTAAATTTGACAGAGTGCCCACCTCATGCAGAATCTGCTCCTGTGTTTACAGATCAAATAGAAGCAGCAATTTCTACAAATTCAGAACAAGCTTTAGAATCAAAATCTAGTCCAATTTGGACCTCAGATGTGTTATCTAACAAAAGTGAAACTCCATTAGCTGATATTCCAGTTGCAAATATTGCTGAAGAGGCTATTTCTATATCTCGAGAAAATTCTATTGCAATACCAGAGACAGTAGCTAAACCAGAAGAAATAGTTACAGTAAAGCCAGAAAAAAATCTTGAAATAAAAAATCCATGCATAATTGCTGCAATTCCTGCTGATAAAGAAATTACTTTTGAAGATTCCTGCATGCCAAATAAGCAATTAGATAATAATCATAATAAAGATTCTTTAACTGAAATTCAAAGTAAAGAGGAACATCTAGATTTTTCTGAAAAAAACGATGAGAAAAATAGTTCTACAATGATAAAACTCACAGCTGAGGTCCATAATTCTGATGATGGTTCTGAAACAGTCAAAAATAACTTATCAAATATTAAAGAAACTACCTCCAGTGAGTGTTCAAACAGAAAAAATAGCCAAAATATCAATGAGAATTATGAAGAGATTCCATCTCCAGAGACTAATTTGAAAGGTGAAGACCAAATAGAAAGTTCCAGTTCTAAAGAAGTGAATGATTCGAATTCATCCTTCAATTGTGATACTTCACCTATAGAAGATCAAGATTCCAAATCATTAATGGATTTAGCTAAAAATCCTGTTAAAGTTGTTATTCATAGAATACGGCAAGGTGATACAGATGACACTTGGCATGTACCAGATATTGATGGCAAAGAAACATGTTACGACAGTAACAATAGTGAGAATAATTTAGAGAAAAAACAAGATTCAAAAATTCCTTCTGTTGGCCCTCAAATAGTTATCTTGTCCCCTGCTGCATCTCAAAAGAAGTTTGGATTTAGAAGTTCAGTGGCTTCTGATAATGTAATTACTGTTAGTGATGATAATAGCATTATTGAAACTATTGAGAGTAATTCTTCTGATGCTACTCCGTCTTCTTTCAACAATGGAAATAATAGCTTAGCTGGTGGAGCATCTGGTGGACAAAATTCTGATAAAAAACGGGGCAGACCAGTAGGTTCTAAGAACAAATTAAAAGCAAGTTGTGTTAAGAAAAAGAGGGGTAGGAAAGGTAGTAAAAAAAAAGTAGAGTTAACCAAAAACAAAGTACCGGAGACCACTTCTAAACCTAAACGTGTTAAAATTTTCAATGGACCCTATGTGCATATAGTAGGGAGTAAGGAAAACCCAACTTCCATTAAAGTTATAAATGTTGCTCAAAAAGAAGAGGAAAAAGTGAATAAAATTCAAACAAAGAGAAATTTTAGTAGCACTGTGAGTAGAATTAAAAAAAAGCAAGTAGGTCATCTTAGTACATTATCACCAACATATGATGCCTTCAATAGAGATAAGACTTGGCTTTGTGTATTTTGTCATAAAGGAAGTCATCATGGTGGGTTAGGAGATCTGTATGGACCCTATTACATTAAAGACAAAAGTTCGGAAAATTCAAAAGTATCGCCAGTTACTGCTTCCACATCCAGCACTGGTACAGGAAAGAGAAAAAGACGCAAATCAGAAATTGATGATACTAAAACTCCAAAAAGAGCTAGACAGGTCAGTTTTTATTTTCCTTAATTTTTTTTCCTGCTTTTAACTGCTAATTCATGTCCAAAGAGTGCTCCTTACAAAGTTCGTTTTCTAATTGATATTGGAGGACTTGGCTAAAACAGATATAGTAGAATTCTTACAATTGAGCTAAGTGATGATGATTTCATTAACATACTTAAAAATAAATGAATAAATATGAAGCTTACATTCACTACAAAAATCTTTAATTAGGTCCAAAATAGGGTAATAATTTTCTTTGAAATAATGCTAATGTTGAACCAACTCTACAATTTCCATGAAATATTAATCAATGCTTATCTCAATATGAGGAAATCTACAAAGATATAATCGTAAACAAATTATGAATTTCATTATAAAGTCCGAAGCAATCCTTAATTCATCAACCATTGTACCAGAATCATATTAAATACTTTCGAATAATTAAAGTGACATCATGCAAACGATTAATAATCAATGAAGGTGATAGGTTTTTTTTTATATATGTCTTATGACTTGTTTCTGTCTTTATATTTATTGTTTGTTACATTTTTTATATCTTTATATTTATGGTATTTTATTTCTTAGGCTATAATAAATTAGTTTAAATATGTTATTAGCTAAATTATAATTTTGCTTTATTTTTGATGCATATGATTTTGCATGTAAAATATTTCAATTTACTTTGAATATTTGAAGAACTGGCCTATCTTATAAATTAAGGGTGTAGGTGCACTTTATTTGTTTATTCATGTTTTTATCCATCTTTACTTTTGATATCTTAAATGTATGTTTTTTTTATCAATGTATTTGCATCTAAAATGCTTTTTAAATTTGAAAAATGTTATAGTAATTTAAGATTTTTGGCTTTTACAAATATCAATTTTTTTTTTTATATATATATATTTCTTGTTTTTATGTTTGTATGTCTTATGACTTGTTTCTGTTACTTCAGACCATAGAATATACCATTTATTTATTTATTTTACAGCTGAAATGAATAACTTTTTATTATATACAGAAAAAAAATATTATCTATTTTAGTCAATTTTCCTTTCTGAAATTAATTTATGACAACAGGAATAATTCTTAATATCTATCTCTTTTTATTTTGTTTTATATTATTTTATTTTTTAGAATCACTTATCAATTAATGTTGCATTTATTTTGAATATTTAATTTAATAAAACAAAAGTAATTGATTTTTATTATATTTATCTAATATATGAACTGACCACAAGCCAATGAGATATAACTCCATTTAAAAAAAAAATGTTTTTTGATTTTTGCAAATTGATTTATCTTCTGACAAGATAGTTCATATAACATTTTCAAATTTCTAATAAATTAAGAAACTTAAATATTTTATATTTTTTTAATAATTAATCAACACCTTTTCTTATCCTAAGAAAACTTATCTTGATTAAGTTACTTTATCAACTTTATTTTATTACTTTATCATCATACTTTATTATAAGTTACTTTATCAAAGTTATTGTTACTTTTTGTAAGTTTATCTTTTTTATTTCTTGTAATGTATGCAACTAATGTTGTCATTTATATTCAATGATAATATAATAATTACTTGGGATAACTGTTACTTCAGAAAATATAATCAATTAATACTTTTAAATGTTTGATTCAATGAACATGAAAATGTGATATTGTTCAGATCCTTGTATAATAATTACTTGATTGAAATAATATTTTTAAATGTTTTACTTAATCCTCCTCTCTTGTAAAAAATAAAATTAATTACAAATATTTACCAATTAATATAGCTAAAAAGGGATTGAAAGCCCATTTCTTCAGATCTCTGCAAACTAATCTGAGCTACTCTTCTTTATTATATTTTGTTTTCCTAAATGATGTAGTGGGAAAAAAATGTCATTTGGAATCAATGTGGAGGTCTTGCTAGTAAAACTCAAATTTTAGGAACTTTTGTTTTATTGAGCAACATTCATTAAAAAAAGTTTGAGTTGTCTTTGAAAGGAACAAACAGCAACTTTGTATTCTAGGCAATCAGAAATCATAAAATAATTCTAATTATTAACATTTTATTTTTTGTAATATATTGCACACATTTAAGAGCGAGAGTGATATGTTGTTTATTAGGAGAGTTCACCTGATGGTCTTTCTCTAATACGAAAGTCTTCTCCTTCCTTTACTAGAGTATATTTTTTGTTGCAGCATTAAATTCAGAAAGGAGTAAAGTAAATTTTGCTATATATTAAAGATGCAAATTTTGAATAGTTTTGGTGTAATTTGTATGAAGAATTTAGAGTCTGTTTCTTCAAAGCAAAATGTTAGATATTAGCAAAATGCTGCAACATAATAAATTTTGATTTCTTCTTTAACCATAGTTATTTCTTCAAATTTTGAGCAAAACAAAAGATTTTTGTATCAGTTAAATAAGAAATATTTCACCAATGAAATTAGGTGTTTAAATATAAAATCTATATTAATTTTATTAGTTATGAATGCATTTTATAACAAATACATAAACATTTCATGTTGGATCTCATGCATGGGATAGGCTCGATATAGACAAAATTATTTTCTAATTTTAATAAATGCGACATTTCTCAATTTTTTTCCCTGCTGTATAAATGTTTCAGGTTTGAAAATGGACATTTATAATATTACAAAAGATTAAATTGTACATGCCTTTTACCTGAAAGTGAACTGGAATTTTTTGAAAAGAAGTGTTGCAAATTAAAATTCTGTTAAAATATGTGATTGTAAGATAATGATTCATTTTTATTTAAATAAGTATGAATAAAACGTAAATTTTGTCAATAAATATTTGTAAAATAAAATTACAAGTGAAAATATATTAATAAATAAATGTCCTGGGTATGAAATACAGCATGTTTTATAAGCATTTTTTAAATGTCATTAATCTGGTGTTTTAGTGAAAAGTTGTTTGTTTTTATTTATTTTAGTTATGAATCCATTATCATTAAAATATTACAAATATTTTTGAAATATTAAAAATATTTTTAATAATGCTCATTTTTAATTTGAAATTGTTTAATTCAATTTTTTTCTTGAATTCCTGTGATCTGTTATAAAAATTGTTAAAAAAAAAAAAAAAAAAAAAAAAAAAAACCTGTAAAATATATATATTTTTTAATCTCTAATTTAATTAGAAGAGTTACTATGGTAATTTCTTAGAAAATTTACAGTCATATTTTTGAAATGGAGAAAATATATTAATAAAAGTTTGTAATTCCTTTAATCTATATAAAGGTAAATTGGGTAATTTATGTGGTAAATTTGATCAAAAAAAATTTTTCTTAAGTGAGTTTAACATTTTTATATAAAATGATAAATTTTTACTCTATTATATGAATTAAGCTGTTCAGAATTTCAGTTTTAATTGTTGATATTATTTTTCATCAGTTTCTTTTTGCTTTCCTGTCAATTAAATGTATTTTTATTTTTATGTAGAATTCAGGTCATTCTGTCATTGATTCCACTCCAATGAGAAGTTCCTCTCAGAATGATTCCTCTTTAGATCCAGATGCATCTGACATGAAAGAAGTTTGGATTCATGAAGATTGTGCTGTCTGGTGCCAGAACATCTCTTTAATTGGAGAAGAAGTGCAAGGTTTGGAAGAAGCTATTGCTGAAGCCAATGAAAATGTAAGTAATAGAAATGAGATAAATTAATTTATTCTGTAAATAAATACATTGTGTAATCTTATCTATAATAATACCTCTAGTATTCAACCAAAATAAGTTGCTATTTTATTACACAAATTGTTTTTATTTGTACTTAGTTGTATTCATATACATTTAAAAATGTTCTTATTTTGTGTGATGAAATGTATAAAATCAATTTTCTTTCAATAAAGTTTCAATAATAAAAAAATTCTTTTATTTAATTAATTACATTTCTAAAACCATTTGATTTGTAAATTATATATATATATTAGTTAGGGCCTCTGGCGCTCGGTACCACAGGTTTCGGGTTCGAATCCCGGCAGTGCCATGGATGTTTGTAGTGGTTCTGAATCCACTTTAAACCGTAGGTCCTGGTCTAATATGATCGTAGAGCGTTGTGGGGGCATTGTTACTCCGAGTCCGTGGCTTATCTTCAAGTTACATGCGCCCCCTTTGTAATGCAAAGTGAGTAACGTCTGTGCAGCGCTTGCCTTAAGGCATCCAAGACCAAGCTGTCTAAGTGTTTGCCAGCTGCATTAGAAAGAATATATATATATATATATTAGTTTTATTTGACTTGCATTAAATATTTATTAACATCAGTATCGAAAAAGGTTTTCTTAACTATTAAGAATTTTATTTAAATTAATTGTAAATATGGAATTTTAGTGACTTCATTTTTTGAATCAGCCTCATCCATTCAATCTTCGATTAAACATAGAATATATAAATATTTATAGTTTTTGTGTAGTGAAACTTTAAAAGCAACCTGTCCTTTTCAATCAAAAGATGCTATTGGAGAGGGGTTTCTACATTTTAACTCGTCTACTAACTACAATTCATCTACTCTACTCAACTACTTTTAACTCATCTACTAACTATGTTATCTTTTTCTCTCTCTCCTCATTGAAAATTGCTAGCATAAGTAAATAGATAAAAAGTTTTCTATGAACCAATCAGCAAGGAATTGGAACTGGAAATTTCCTCTCTTCCCAGTTGATGATATAATTAATTCTTTTAATCAAGTTTTTTCTTGGGCAGTTTTTATTAAAAACAAAAATGCTATTTTTGCAAAAGTGCTATAATGTATTTTTGAATAATTATTTATGGCTTTCTACATTGTTCTACTTAATTATTTATAATTTCTTCTACCATTCCATAATAAAACTATGGAATGTAGTTGCATGGTGTTATCTGCAATGCTTGTAAGTAATAATTATTTCAAAATAACAATTAAACTTTCTTTGAAAAATTAATGTTTTGTTTAATTATTTCATGAAATAAAAAAAAAATGATTACATGTTTGTTAATGTACAGATTTTATTAATTATTTTTTCTAATTTAGAATTGCTGTCAGTGCTCATTACAAGGGGCGACATTAGGTTGTTGGGGTAAAGGTTGCAAACAGCAATATCACTATAGCTGTGCCAAAGAAACTGGTAAGGTCCTTTTAGATGTTTTGCTTTTCTTTTGACAATAATATAAATTATAGGAATGCTTTTAAATATTATAATTATGATATATATTTGCTGTGCCTCACTATATATTATAAGCAAATAAAAAATAGTTGTAATTTGTGTTTTAACTTAGGTGTTAAAAATTGGTACTTTTAAGGATGTGATGGGAGATTAAATCTTTTGAAAAATGAAAACTTTTTAAGATACATAAAAAATTTACTAATTTGGCAGCATTTGTTAAGGAAAAAAAGTTTAATGAAAATGTATTATCTAAAAAATACTATCGCAACAATAAAAAATATACAATAATGACTTTTTTACAGAACTTTTAATCAATAAAATTAGAAATGGCTTAGAAAATAACAAATCATTAATGATTGTATTTTAAATAAAATAAAATCTTTATTATTTTTTCTAAATTTTATATAATTAGAATGTCAAAATAATAATATTAATAACAATAATTAAATAATGTGAAATGTGTGAAGTTTTTCAAGAAAATTTCCTTTTTCATGTTAGGCTACATTCATATAAGCAGTGAATTTAAAAGTATAGAAAAAATAGTTTAATGAAGGCCAATATTTTATGTCTTTAATAATTTTCCAACCAGAAATTATTTTATAAAATTACAAAAAAAAAAAAAAAAAAAAAACCCCCCCCTCTTTGAAATGCTACTTTGTTCATGAATGTTTTGTCTTAATAGATGAATTTTTTAAATGTAAATAGTCATTCCTTAGCTTCCAACTCTTCTACATTTTACTGGTGGAACCAAAATTTTAAACGGTTTGTCTTATCTGATTTTGAAGCAAAATTGCCATTCCCTTTAGGAGGCATATGATTACTTCTGCATTGTTGTAGAAATAATGTTAATAATTTTTGTTTTAATCAAGAATATTAAATTATTTTGTACTAATTTAAATCTTTATTTATAATCAAGATATGTTAAATTTCATTATATATTTAAAGTGTGTTGTATGATTTTTATAAAGCAAGGAAACTGGAAAAGTTTTTTTTAAAGCTAGTGGAAAGTAAAGTGCTAATATAATATTTTATAGATGCATGCATACATAATAATAATAATAATAATAATATGAATCTTAAATGTATTGATGTATTGATAAAAGAAAAATACAGCCTGTCCAGTTTATGTATAATCAAATGTAGGAAGTTTGCTTCAAGTTGTTCTTTAAACTATCATAATATAAAATTGATAAATATTAATAATTAAGTTTAAGCTGTTAAAACATTTTTTATCATTTTGGTGATTAGTTATAGCTTATTAATTATGAAACAATGTGATATAAAGTCATTTGCATTTCCAAAAATAGAGATTGCGTAGTTGCATTATTCATTTGCTTGGTAATGAATTTTTTTTTTTAATGCTACTTTTCATAATTGTATTATATAGTTAAAAAAAGTGTCTCATTTGCATTTTTTTCTACAATTTTTCCATTTTTTAAACTATTTTTTCTCTTTTAAAATTATTTATAAAAGAAAAGATGTTCATGTTTTTGTGATTTGAAAATTGAAGTTTACATAGTTTATAAATATAGTTGTAATACGTGGAATCAGTTTATGCATTTCTACTAAGGCTATCATATGAAAAGTTTGATATATTTTACTTATTTTATTTATTGAATCTGATTTTCTTAAACTGTAATTTTCTTCAGGTTGCAAGATGGATATTGATAAGTTTTCCTTGTTTTGCTCTCAACATCAGGTAATATATATGGACATAAATGCATTGAATATGAATTATAGTATGAATAATATATCTTGGAAAGTTTTGACTTCTGCATAATTCTCATCTGTGGTATCCAATGTTATTTTTCCCCTCCGTTTATTTAAATGTTTTTGTTATAATTATGTATCTAAGTAATTTTAATAAAGGTATATTTAGTATCGAGTATTTTTTAAATTTTAAAATGCAATTTATTTCTTTTTTCAAATTTTCCTGTATAAGTTTTATAATGGAAAGTAATTAATTTGTCTCACAATAAAGATTAAAGTATTGTATGGTAGAAGAGAAATATATTTATATATATATATATATATATCTGCAGTAAATTTTTAATTTAAATTGTAAAGATGTCATAACTATGAAACAAGTCTACAATACAAATCTTGAGCGAGTGAGTACAATCTTAATAAAATATTTATTATCATGTTTTCATTAATTATAATAAATTGATAATGTGTTAATGAGGTCTTTATAAATATGAAATTTTTGATATACACTACAGAATTGGTTTTAATTTAATGTTAAACTATTATATGTTGGCAGTATTTAGTTGTTTTATCTTTATGCTCTTAGCAAGAAAAAAATTCTGTATATCTCTTTGTCCTTTTTTCATTACTAATATGAAAGTAATTTTCTTATTTTATTTGATTTATTTTACATTAGCAACATATGAATAGCCTGATTTTTAAAATTGTTTTGAAATATAGTGATAATCAGTCAAAAATGTTTAATTTGTAAGTGTCAAAATAATCATTTTCATATCTTGGAACTTCAATAAAATGGGCAACTTATTTTTAAGGGTTTTTTCTGTGTTTGATATATATCCATATGCATTATAACGTCAATGGTCATAATATTATGGCATGGATATTCTTGTTAGTATTATTCTGTCTCAGAATTTGCAAAGTTATAATTTTTCTTTGGGTAGCTTTGACCTTGATTGCAGTTTGCTGCATGATTTGCCAGAAAATTTGGACACTTCTGTGGGGCTTCCGAAAAGTGCTAGACAATGTTAAAATTTTTTTAATCAATTCATTGCCCATCTGAAACATCACAATATTGCATTATATCAATTTTACATAGATTTGAAACTTCACATATGAAACTTGTTTTTGAATCATAAATAACAAAATAGGAGTCTTTGAGCTCTCCCAACCATAAATTATTAAATTTCTTTTAAAAATAAATTATTAAATTTAATTTTAAAAGAAATAATTTTTAATGATTATTTTATGGTATGACATATGTTTGTTTTAGTTTATTTGATCTTCCATTTTTGCTTTTTTTTAACATATAATTGTTTCATATTTCAAAACAAAACTATATCCTTTTTCCAATTTGATTATCAAATTTTATTTTATTTAGTGCTAAATAATTAAGTACATTTGTTTAGTTTTTCCTGAACAACTTCATAGTACAGTAACATCTTTTCTTGCATAATAAATAAGCAAAGTATATATCAGCCAATATATTAAATTTGAGTATATGAAAGAAAAATGTTGATGAGGGAGTGATAATTGCTATTGAACTTATTTACAAGGTAAAGAAGAAGACAGTTTAAAATAATTTTTATTTAAAGCCCTTACCCTGCCTGATGCTTTAAAAGTTAACAAATTGTAAATACTTTGAATCATGTTTTTTCCTCGAAAATAACAATGTCTAAGAATAAAAAAAACTATATAATATTAAAGAATGGTTACCTATATTTACAAACTTACTAAATAGAAAGTTTATTATGGTTGAGATGGCAATATACAAGTACAAATTTCTTTATATTTTTACAAAACAAGCATATAATTTGTATTCAGAATCATGACTGGGAATAAAATCTAGTTAACTTTTTAATTACTTTTACTCAAGTCTAATATGGTAAAATAAAAATTCCTTTTTACTTAACATATTATTAAAAAAAAAAAAAATTTTTTTTAAGAACACCTTTTTCCTACATTCATATTAGTTTCAAATTTTTCACCTTCTTGACTTGAACTAAATTTGCCTTTTTAAATTAAATTTATTCAAGAACTTTTCATTTTGTTTACATTATATTTGTGCATTATAACTACATATATTTGAAAGTAAAAGTATTGTTAAATAAATATTATGCAAGTACTACAAAATTTACATATCTAGAAGTATGAAACAATTACAAAGTAATATGGGGGAAAAAACAGAAGGGGAAATCGGATACTAGCATTTTGCAAGCATAAATTTAGGTTGAGAAACTCGATGTTTAGAATGTTAAGCCGTTTTAGGTAATATTACAATTATAACAATTTTTTAAGGAATTCTACAAGATAAGTTTTATTTTATGTGAGAATTGTTAATAATAAATTAATTTACCTAACAATATCTCTTAATTGGTGTCTTTCAATAAGTAGAAAAAGCTAACATTGCATTAAAATTTGCAAAGTAATAAGTATGCAGAAGTACTGGTGAACAAATATTGAATATCTGAAATTGTCAGATATCTCCAAACCAGTTACACCGATTTAAAATTTCTGTTGAAATCTCTTCTCCCTCGTACTCTTGGAGAATTCACAGATCATCTTCAAAGCAGTTATACTTTTTTGAAAAATCAATATTTCGATGTTGGACACAAAATCATGTTAACAGAATGTCTTAAATCGAAATTTCATTTAAGTAAGAAAATAAAATTGGATTTGTGATTTTAGACTTAAATCAGCATTTCAATATATATTTATTTATCACACAGAACTACTTCTGAATCGAGTTTGCAATTTTGTGTGGGATGTTTATCAGTACATTTGATACAGCATTTAGGAAGGTGGCAGACCTTTCTGTTGTGTGGAAATCTTGGCTATGCCTCACTAATGTAGAGACCTTGGAAAGCAGTGTGCTATTAAATTGCTGTTTTTCTCTTATCTCCATGGAGCAAATTAATTTACTGATAAATTTTTTTCAATAGTTAGTGAGCCAGCAATTAAACACAAAGTAATGGCATTGGCTACTTAGTTTTGAATTTTGACTGGCAAGTAGTGTTGATGACATTGAACCCTACAAATTTGATTTCTTTTTATATTTTACTGCAAATTTGTTGCTTAAAAAATGTTCATTAAAATATACCATTCAATAAAATATATAAATATTTTGCAATTTTTTAAAAATTAATTTTGTTTATTCCTATGTGTTTAAAATTAAAAAAAAAAAAAAAATGCATATTGCAATTATGTGCATATAATTGATTTAAATGCTTGATAGATGATGTCAATATTTATAAATGCTTTGTTTTGATTTTAGGGAGGATCATATGCACCTAATGTTGTAAGAGAAACAGGAAAACCTATTAAATCTGAAGTAGGATTGTTGTTATTATTTTATTATCTACTATTATGAAAGATTATTTAAATTCTCTGTTTTGTAGTATTTCTATAAATTTTAATTATATTGATATTCACAGTTTAAATTTTCACATGATATGTAACAATGCATGTAAATCAGTATTAGTAATGTAATGTAAGAAAATATTAGAATAAAATTTTTGCTATATGTTTTTTTTCCTAGGTAAGATGTTATCTTTGTAATATATATATAGAATTTTATTATTTGCTCAAAATGAAAAGAAATGCTGATAATGTTTTAAAGCAACTTATGTGGATTTATTTTGATTTCTAGCCAGGGTTACAGGAATCTATTGTTGTTAAACAAACTGGAAAGCCTATTAAAAATGAGGTATTGTTAACATTTTTTTCTTAATTTTATTTGAAATTAAATTAATTAACAAGTAATATTTTGTTTATTCACGAGATCCAAAATTTACTATTATATGACTAACTAATTAATACTATATTTTCAGTTAAAATGATTATAAAATTTATTAGTTATGCAGTAATGTATGTAAAGTAAATCTATATACATTAAAAAAGTCTAATGCAAAATACACCACTAAGTTATCTGATTCTTCTAAAATAGACACCCTGTAACAAATGTTTTGTTTTTGAGTCTGATTAATTAGTCTGTCTTGCATGGCTTAAGATAAATATCTCAATATACATAATGCAAAATCATTTGTAAATAGTGTAACTCATTTAAATATTAAATATATAATACATATTTATATATATATATATAAAATATTAAATACATATTTATTTATGTTTTTATAATTTGCCCTTTAAATGGTTTATTTTATGTAATTATCCATTTTATGGTAAAAGTTTTTATTTTATACACATGGAAGAAGAAATATATTGACAATATTAGGCTGGGATAGGTAGTTAGGTGATAAATTTTTCTTCTTAATGCTTGAAAAAAACTGTGCAATACAATATAAGATTTTTGACAGTTATTGTAAGTTACTTGACAGGTTGTACGTGTGCAGTGAATTTTGTATTTTTTCTCTGTGTTTTATAAGCAATTAATCTGCACTCTTTTTTTTAAACTCTTTTACTTGTTTAATTTAGATTTTGATAAAACTCTCGCTTTCGAAAGTAAGCTGTGTTTTATTACTTGGCTAAAAAACAATCTTAATCCCTTAAGTAATCAAAACATGTTCTGTATTATATACAAAAAATACATTATGAAAAAATTGATTTATAGATTTGGAACTGCAATAAAAGTAATTAAATTTATTTTACAAATTCCTCTAAATCCTGTTAAATCTTTATTATACATAAAATTATGGAGAAGGGTTGAGAGTAAACTAAAACAAAAATGTGATTCTACAAAATTTTCAGAATTTTCTTTAATACCAGATTTTTTTCCTCGACAGATAGGGATTGGTAACATAAAAGTAAATAAAAATTACCTAAATTAGTTATTTTTTATCTTTGAATATGCTGCTTAAAAAAAAGGGTTTATTTATTTATAAAAGTAATTTTAATAAAGAATTGAATCGCATGTTATTTATTTTCGAGTAAAAATAAGGCCTGAAATTTTTTTTTTCATAATATTAATAAAATTACTTAGATTTCATTCATTAATGCTCAGAAACACACGTGTTTCTGAGCATGTCTGAAAGAAGAAAAAAAATTAATACAAATATATTCATTATTATTGAGTGGAAAGAGCAATTTGAGGATCTATTGTATCCTATGCTGCTCCTATAGTTCTTAAGTTTTTCAATTCTTGTGCCTTTGCTGAAGTTTTTTCCAGTCAATTCTGATATTTTGTGAAATAGTCAATAAAGTTATTTAATATATGTTTATGATATTATTTAATATATATTTTTATATATAATATTTAAGATTATGAAAAATGTAATTGAACAAATTAAATGCTCCATTTTAATTTAACAGAAATATATTAAAAATAAAATTTATAATTTTTATTTTTTACTCTATCCCAATTAGTCCTGTAAGGAGGTACAGACACTTCAAAATGTTCAGCATCTTTAATGTTGCATATAGTCTATATTTAAAAAAAAACTTTTCTTTTGAAATTTTGAATACATCTTTACTTATTAAAATGATTTATTTTATATTTTCCATAGAAAAAATCTTCCGATCGCCGTAGTCGGTGCCAATGAAGAACTTCATGTGTGGTGCTTCCAGGTTACTTTGAAAAACATTGGATTAGCGCTCCACATGTGAATAGCTGTGTAGATAGTAAAGCACATCATTCCAGTTTTTCAAATCCATTGTCTATAGTCTATGTGCTCCAAGGAATCATAGAACAGAAATCTATGTATCATTCATTCATCTTGTGCTTTGTTTATACATATTATGTATGTATAAATAAATATATATATGTGTGTGTATGTGTGTATGTGTGCGTGTATACATGTACTCCAATGATAACATTCACAGATTGTAGGGATAATTTCTCAAAATTGTGCTTCATCTGTCTGTGTTCGAGGGTGAACTGTACCTGTTTCTGAACTATGCAATCCTATAATTGTGCTGTGTTTATCTGAAGAGTGATTATATCACTTTTGTGTTAGATTCAGCCTAAAAAAAAAAAAAAAAAGAAGAAGCAGCTGTCTGGATATATTTTCACATTGTGAAAAGTGTACAAAAAAAACTTGCACTTCATTTTATGGTATTATAACAAAATTGTGCTATTTATTGAGACTATTTTAAACTTCTTCTGTTTGCAGTGTAAAAATATACTTATGAATTATTACCATACATGATTGGGATTCCTTTTCACCTGTGTATACATTATAGAATGTGTCATTGCTTTTAAAATTTGGTTATTAGTATATGAATGTGTGATATGCATTTTTACTTGAAAATAAATGTGAAATATCATCAGTAAAAAAAAAATACTGATTAATTTGGCAGAAAAATAGGATTTGTTGACATTGTACTAGCTTCTTTATTTAATGTAAAGTTCACCCATATGATTTTCTATATGTTCATAATAAAAGAAATTAAATTTTCTTGCTGCATAGTTACTCATAATAAAATTCTACAAAGAAATGTTGAAATGCACTTGTTGATTAATTAGTTCACAACTTTAATTATTATTTATCTTAACTACTTTGGATTATTATTGTTTGTTCTTAGTTATGTATAAAGTTCTGAATTATATTTTGTTTATTCCTTTTCAAATTTTAATTTGCCTGTCAAAATTTTTAGGAATTATTTAACTTGTCTGTTTTTGATTATCATTTCTTTGTTTTTGAATTTTATAGAATTGTGATTTATTCCCAAATCATAACTTATTTAATACCTTTTTTTCCAATGTATACTGAAGTGGTATATAAATTCTGTAACTAGACAGAATAAGTGTCATAATTATGCATGGTAAATATCATCAATAAGGTTGTAAACATCAATAAATTATTTTAAATTTCATGTAGTATTTCTTTAAACAATATGTTGAACAGATTAATTTCTTTTCATTTTCTGTGTTGATTTTTATTGCAGAGTTCTGATTTGTTTTTATTTTTAATGGTGAACAAGTTGTAGAGAATAACTTCTATTATATTACTATATATTAATATTAAAAATATTATTTATTCTTATATAATTTTTATTGATGCATTTTTAAAATCTCAATTCAGGAAATTTTGCATAATTGTAACTTAATTTATGTGATAAAATTATCTAAAATTTCATTTATTTAATAAGGCTGTGCAATTTTTTCAATATTCATCATTTAAAAATATGTCAAAATGTATGCTTTTTAATTGGTGGGGGGTGGAACTTGTATTTTTTCTTTAAAAATATAGAATAAAATAAAAAGAATCAAGTTTAGAATAAAGAATATCAAACTAAATTAATTCTAATAATCTATCGTCTTATTCTATGAAATTTATAATTAATGTTATTTAAGGATCTAGCAATATGTAGTCTTATATTTTCTATTATGAAATTTTTTAAAGAAAGCAAAAATGTAAGTTCGTTATATTTATGGAGGGGGTGGGAGAGAACTTATTGCTCATAGCAAAATATTATTATTTTTTTGAAGCATATTTTGCTATATAATACACTCATTTCATATTTTTCTTATCCTAAAAAAGCAGAAAATATATTTCATTTAAATATGTTTATAAATCTATGTACATAGCTATGTTTTAAAAGGGGGGAAATTCTACCAAATTTCTGAAATATGGCCAAAAAGTAAATTTTTAGGGTTGATATTGTTTGAATTTTTGCAGAACCAGTTTGTTTAAACAATATGTATTAAAATGAATTATAATTGCTTTTAAATATCAGTTTAATAATTATTATATTCATATGCTAGATGTATAATTTTAAAATGAATTTTGAAGTTTAGTTGGAATAACTTTTGTATATATTTATGATAGTTAGCAAATAATAATTATTACTAATTTTTCAATGAAAATTTTTGGAAGAAATTAATTTGTATTTTAAGTTATGATGTTAATAGATGTTTATTATTGAATTTTTGAAATATATATTGTATATTTAAAAAATTTTGTTATTCTTTAATGTATAATACCTATGTTTTGAATTTCAGTATTTAATTAATAATTCTTTATGTTTGAAACTTGATAACATTTGTTTTTTCATCAGGATGTTTTGTGACATTTTAATGTTATTTTACAAATTTAAAGTAAGATTCCTATAATCTTTTCTTTGATTTTTTTTTTTTCACATAAATTTTTGCAAACTTTATACTTAATGGTAATAAATAATTATTAATTAAAAATAAGAGATAAAATAAAGTTTTATTCTAGAACAATAAGTAGATGGCAAATGATCAAGGTCAAAATGGCCAACATTGGTCAAAATAAACAAAATTTTTTTTTGTTAAAGACAAAAATTTTATATATGCATTTGTTGATTTTATATATTTACTTGTTGATTTTCCTATTTTCTGAATAATTATAAATTGATTATATATTTGAATTTTTTTTTCTTCTTTAACACAGCAAATAAGATTGATCTAGATTTTTTTCTTATTTTTGTCTGTCTTATTAAGGGTTTATAATTTTCATGTGTAAAAACAGTCATTGTGGGGGGTAATTTATTATGCACTTCATTTTTACTTATTTTTTTTTTTATATTTTAAACTAGCATTTGTTAAAATAACTTATTTAAATAAGCATTACATAAATTGTGTTTTTGAGCTTTAAATGAATTTTTTTTTAATTTTGTGTTAATAAGTGATCAGTTTTTTTATTATTATTTTTCTTTATTAAATATTTTTTTTTTTTTCATACAATTTTCTGTTATGCTTAAATATAAATTACCAATTGGCTAGCATCAAATACTTTATTTAATATAATCTTATGTCTGATTTAAAATAGTGTTCTAGGATGAAATATTTGTTTAATATTTCATATACTTAACTTTACTATAATTTGTAGTTAGTTATAAGATCTTGTGCAATAGTTTGGATCAAGTGAAAATGCAAAAGTACATTCAGAGTTATAAAATTGTTCTTTGCTGTCAGTTTTTATTAGATAAATATATTATGACAGTTATTTGTATCAATTTCATCCAAATGGAATTCCATTTCCTAGATTGCATTTGATTTTATCTGTGTTAATTAAATATTCATACTCTTTTCAATGATGTATGTTTTCAAATTTTTTACATAAATTTCTTTTTGAAATATGCGATTATTTTTAATTAATGTGTGTTCCTAGATACACTTTTTCATTTTTATCATAAACATTGCTTACAAAATTTAGGATATTTAATAATTTTTGTCTTATTTTTAAAATGTACAGCTTTTCCATATTTAATGCAAATTTTTAAAATTCAAATTGTATATAAGTAAAAATTTCTGCAGAAAAAAAACTTGGAAACTGATATTGTTTACAAAAGAAAAAGGACAGGACACATTTAATTTATTGGTTACATGTGCAAGAAAATAAAATATTATAAAAATGTGCTGTTTTATAAATGTTTTTTTATGATCTGAAATTATTACATGCTGGTGAATTCAAATGATTTGCAATGAAAAGCTGAAAAGAAGTTATATTATGTTTAATAAACAGTTTGACGTATAATACAATATTAGTTGAAAATAGTGCATTACCAATTTTAAAAATAACTTAAAAGTAAATCACTACAATTACATTATAATATAGTTAACTTGAAATTTATTAAAAATCTTTTTGGTTTAGTTATATTACTTTTAGGTGGATGTTTTGTGAAGAGTTAAATAATTTTTAATTTTGAATATTGATTTTATCATTGGAGAAGAACAGTCATTTTTAAAAGCATTGCTTAAAGTATCAAAGTAGTGTGTTGACATAATTGAATTAAATTTTCATAACAATATTATATTGAAAGATTTTTTTCAAAACCTTTTTATTCGTGTTGCTAAAAATCGCAAATTTTATGAGGTAAGATTTTATGATAAACTCAGTAAAAACATTTATATTTTATGAGTGTAAGATATAGTTTTTTTCCCCCTTTTTTTAACTATACTTGGATTGAGATATTATTGCTTTTTTAAAAAAAAATTTTATTTTTTATTAAAACAAATATATAAAATCTTTTACACTGTTGGTGGCGACATATATATTAATTTCATAATTCCATACATTCTTCAAAATTTTAATTCTGATATTGCTTTAAAGATGAAGTGGAAACTGGCTAATCATAGTTTTAAATCATAAAAAATAGCAAAAATCGTTTTATTTAATTTTTTGAAAGTTGACAATTGTATATTAATTTTGAAAATTTCATGAAAGACTTATATCGATATAAAAGAAAGTGCAGCAGTATTTCCTTCCTTAAGTGAAAATACTAAATTTATATTAATCTGGGGGGAAAAAAGCATTCTTTGAAACTTTCTGTAATTTCTAAGAATTTAATTTGTGTAATTAATTAATGGAGAAAAGGACTGCTCCACTTTAGTGTTAATGTAAGGCTGTTCACTCTTGGGCAAAATTAGTCAAATCTTAATTGACAATTGAAATGCAATACAAATTAGTTTATTTAAATTTGCACGATTATATTATGCAATTAGATTTATATAATAGTATGCATGTTAAACTAAATCATAACAAATGCTTCATTTATGGCTGAGTTAAATAAGCAAAGATTGCTGAATATTATGGTCAAAATGCAAATGAATTTTGAAGATAATTGAACAAACATTTGAATGGTCTTTAAATTTCTTTTACATTCAAGACTAGGAGAAATCATGAAAATATTCTTGATAATGACTGAATTAATCTATCAATTATTTGGTTGATTGGTGAGGTTTCATGGCACAAGGGCCATTATGTGCCATACACAAGTCCTTTAATTTCATAAGTTTCTTATATTAAATGAGTTTCTGCATGTTAGTCCTTCAAAAATAAAAAATATATATTGTAGTAATTATCTTCTTGGATGTTAATAAAAAAAAGATTAAGTGTCAAATCTAAATTGTCTTGGTCGTTTAATATGAGCTCATTCTGGTAAAATGTGTATAAAAGATAGCATTTTGTACAGCAAGGAAGCTTCTCTCCATGAAGAGGAGATACCTGTAAGTAAAATAAGTATATCCCGTTCGAAATCTTGTTCCACATTTAAAAGTCTGGAAAGCCTGTGATGGTTGATTTTATAAAATAAAGTTTACTATTCATTCTCTTATCCCAAGTCTTCTGCCAATATAAGTGGATTGTTGTCTTCATATATTTGCTGCATCAAATGGTACTTCAAAGTTAATTTGTATGGAAGAATTTTGCTGCTTTTTCAGTACCAGGGATACTCGCATGTCCTGGGATCGAGTAGAACTTTATTTAATAATCTTCAATATTAATGGGTGATTTTTTATTTAAAATTCTGAATGGAGTGTATGTTACCTCTTGAGTCAGAATATAATATAAAATGTCTATAAAGAAAAGAGGAACCTATGTTGTTTAGAGTTGACAGGATGTTATAAAAACAAAATGAGGATGGAGTTGTGTTGAGAAAGCTGTCCTTAAAAACAGCTACAGCTCCTATATGTACTCAACTTGACCATCCATGAAAATAGTCAAGTAGGACTCATACTTTTGTCTATGTTGTAAAAATAAAGATCCAAATCTAATGCTGCTTGTAGAAGATTTATCCCGATCAATAAAATCTTTTAATACATGAATTTCTGCTTTTTCCCAAGGAGGTAACATTACTGTAAATTCTTAAATATTCAAATTATCCTCATTCAAATATCCAAGTAGCTACCTCATTCTCAAACCAAATGATGAAATGCACGATGGTTTTAATAAAAAAAAAATGGCTTTTAAATATGGGAAAAATTATTCAGTGATATAAAGAATGAGTCGAGTTGGATTTGACTTCGAAGAAATATCTCAATCCTAGTTGGTTTCGTCTGAAGCGTCTATCAGGCTGGTGAGTGGCTTTCGCTCCGAGGGTTTCCGTCTGACCGCGAAAAATAGCCCATGTTATCTCTGGCTGCGAGTGATAAAGGAATTCTCGCGGACCCCATTTGCGATCATCTAATGTGCGGATAAACTGACTCTTGATATTCTGATAGGGTTATGTCAAACCGGTTTTTAATGGGTTCGTGAAAGCCGCTCGTCCCATCTAGACTTGGCCTGAGATCTAATCTTGTAAGCAAGCTAAAAACTTGTTAGCCAGCTGCTAACTGGTGATATCAGAATGGCAATGACCAGCGCATTTCCTGATGAATTGTATCTAGACTGTTTAAAGTTGATTTCAGATGTGGAGCCATAAACAGCGCCCATATCTAGACTATTTGCTCTAAGTGCGAAATCTTGTTTTTGAAATGGAGGACGATAGTTGGCCACTGTATCTAATCCAATGTGATTGTTTTCATCAGATGAGTTTACGCATCTACGATTTCGATTAAATTTCGCACAAACGATTTTAAAATTTCTAGTTTTTCTCTAATAAGACGTACAAATTTTATCAGGTATTTTTCCAATCCATGTACTTGTATTTTGTAAACGTGTGGCAGTGTATAAATTTTGTATATACAGAGTACATTTAATAATATATTATAAAAGTATCGAAATCAAAATATCAACATATGCTTGTGAATGTGGAAAAACATTCAGTGTAAACGATGTTAGATCAACACACACAAAAAAAAGTTACTTTAAAAGAGAAAAATGTAAAGATTGTTTTCATTTACTACAACAATGCACAAATTTCGTGCACGTTTGAAAGCAGATCATAGAATTTCTCAAGTTATGACATTTGAAAATTAGATATGTCCTAAAACTCTTTTTATGTTGCCCTACTGTTGTTATACCAAACTATCACTTTAAAACCAAATTTTATCACTATAATGAGAAAATTTATTGTTAATTTGCTATATGCCAAAGTTTCTAAAGACACTCGTGCTATCTTTAAAATCATAATTTTCGTTTGTCTGAATTACCATCTTGGAAAAATATAGCTTATATATTCATAACTGTGCGCCTTAGTAATTATCATATTTATTATCAATTCGTTTTTGTTCACACTTAAAAATAACAAAACCAAGGATACGGCATGGGATGAATTATTAAATTAAAAAAAAAAAATTTTTATGCAATGACTCCTACATAAAAGTATAGATTTGTTTTGTTTGTTATTCGCATAGTTCCTCATAATTTTAAAGTATAAAAGAATATAGAAAATTTGCATTAATTGCACCTTATAGCAATTTAGATAATGCTAAAATAAAATAAAATTGGCAATAAAAATTCTTGCAAAGATAAGTAACGGAAAATTTTTTGGAAAGCTTTAATATTAATGTTTTATAATCATATTTTAATTTTAAATAAATAGCTAATTATGTATTAATATTATATATATTAAATAAGAATCTATAGTTCTCTTTTATAAATTCTTAGCTGATTAATTAAATATTTAAGAAATTTTCCGATTCCCCTCCTTATGTCGGCAGATACCATTACATTGTTTAAATTCTGAATTAGCAATTAACAGTATATTGGTAAAAATGATTTAATTTAGACAAACGTTTGTTCAGTTATACATTCTAAATAATAATTGTAAAATATCTAATTTTTACATTTAATCGATAAATGTAATTGTTTAAAATACATTTCCAGAAATGATTTTATATAAAATTTTTCGTCAAAAAGAATGAGTAATTTGGATTTTAGTAGGTATTAATTAAAAAAAAAAAAAAAAAAAAATAGATAAAAAAAGCCTGCCTTTTGAGCAATTCATAAGTAATATATTGGCTAGCACTTATTTTTTTTTCAATTCCTACTATTAGTTTACACTCTCCCTATATATATCTTGCACAAATTTTCAATTGTTAATAAAATACTTTTTATTCCTCCACTCCAAGTTCAAATATATTTTTTCAAATATTAATTCCTTTTAGTTTTTTTTTAGATTTAAGTTGCTTGTATCTAATAATAGATGGCGCCAAAGATGCAAGAGGAAAATTTCAACTTTATTTGTAAAGGACTTTTCTGCAATATAATGAAAAAAAAAATAGGAAATGACTTAAAAATTTTTTTTTTTATATTACTTGTTAAAAAACGCTTTTAAATTATAAACAAGATTTATTTTTTTAATGCACTATAAGTACTTAAAAGATATTTTTTCAATAAATAGAGCGACGATTCCGTACTGTATTAATAAAAAAAAATCAGTCAAATGTTGCTAAATGTATTATTATTATTCATAATATATGGGAAGTATTGTAACGAATATTTTATATAGTTTCTTCTTTTTTTTTTTTTAAGTTAACATTTTATTATATTTTAATTATGGTTTTTCACTCAATAGATGGCGCCACCAGTTTTTAAATTTTAAAGAAATACCGCAGTTGTTGCAACTGGTTTTTATGCGTGATTAATTCATTGTTAGATTAAAAATATATATATATATGGTTTTTTTTTTTTTTTTTCCTTCCCCCTTTTAATGGAAGGGAAATTTCAATATAGTTCAAATTTTCTTCCTCTGCCTTCAGGGTCATTTATAGCTGTGAAATGAATTTTATTGTCGTTCCAAAAGATTAGAAGTTTGTTTTTCCCCCCGATTTTCGTAACCTATCTATTAAACAATAAAAAAAATATGCATCACATAAATATATCATATCGTGGCATTTGATTAAATTCTAGATTTCATTTTGTTTTATAAAAGTAGTTTTAAATGAATAGTTAATGAAGTTTTATTTTGTAATGTAAATTAATTGTGAAATAATTCATAGTTTAGTTAGTCACCTGAAAATAAAACTTTATTTTTTTTTAAAAATAGCTTATTTAAAAATCTTATCACAAAATAAAAACCAATAGAACTTTCAGTTCCTGAATTTCGTCTTGATAAATGCCGGCAAAGGCACCAGATGAAGAATGGTATTGAGGACCCACATTCCGCCAACGAACACAAAGCATAGTCCAAAGTTAAGCCAATAGTGCAGATCAGAGTCCTCAATCCTACCACTATCGGTTGGATATTTTTGGAGGAGGTAATGGTTGCCATTCACGTACACGCAGCTACCTGGTATGTTAGTAGTGCAAGGCAATGCCTCAGTTCCATTTAAGTAGTTGGCACGATCCAGTAAAGGATTGTTCAAGAATTCATTTTCTTGTAAGAAAGCTCCAGCGTATCGGTAAATTACACCATGGGTCATGTAGTAGAACCATTCTGGCAGTGCTGTTAGGCTCCTAGAAGGGGAAAGAAAAAAAAATTCAGTTGATTGAAATAGCAATATGGTGGTGTCTTTGTGGAGGCTAATTGATTTCTATAGTATTGTTGAATGTTTTAAAAATTATAAGAATCATGAAATAGTTTGATGAAAATTCAATTTTCCTTTTTCCAATTTTACTTTTATTTGATGTTCTAGTCGATCACCTTTTAAGAACTACATAAAAGTGCTTTGAATCTGATCAATTAAAAAATTTTTTATAACCAATCATTTATAAAATGAGTATTCTGTATTATAAATCTAATTCATTTAAGATGGGAAAAAGTAATTTTTAATCAGGGAATTCATTCTGAATAAAATTATATGTATTGTGGCACTTCTGTCCCAGGAGAGAGCAATGTGTATTCTTTAACAAGTGCATAATAACCTATCACTCAAATTTGACAGCAGATACACAGTGTTGTGGGTAGTTATATTACATGCACTGAGTGTTTTGTATTAATGAGAACAACCTGTCATTCAAATATGATAGCAGATATTCGGATATAATGAGACTCTTTAAATTAGTGATTGTCTGTGTGACCTTCACAGGTCGAAGCAATTACAGATGGAATATGGAGTACACATGAGTTGTTGCGTCGTACTTGTGACAGACCATGAACTGAGAAAATATCTACTCCAATGAGAAGTGAGGGAAGCTAACTCCCGACCCTCTTGACGGATTTTCGTAAAAGGGAGGTTTTTAGAGAAGGGGAGAGTTCTGCGACGTCTGTTTTCAAAGTGAGCCCTCTGTGGTTTCGTGTATCACACCGTGTGATAATTAAGGTCTCCCTCAGACCACGTATTTAGATTCGTCATAAACTCGAGAACTCTGAAAATCTCCATCCTTGGAGTAAATTGCAATTGTAATCAAATTTAAATCGTTAATTTCCATTTTTTGTATTAATCCAGAATTCTGCAATTTAACATATAATATAAACTCGAGAACTCTGAAAATCTCCATCATTGGAGTGAATTGCAATTGTAATCAAATTTAAATCGTTAATTTCCATTTTTTGTATTAATCCAGAATTCTGCAATTTAACATATAATATATATAACTTCTTTATTTACAAGGATTATATACAGTGTTCCCATGAACCTGAAAGTTGTCCTCTCCTTGAATCAGTTATAGGTCTAGAATAGACAGAGACGTTACAATTATGTTATTGAGAATAAATGCATCCATTAATATCTTATGGTATGGTACGGTACGGTGCGGATTAAAAAAGTATAATCGAATCCAAGCTTCTACTTTGAAGATGAAGGGATTTTTACTATCAAATGAAATCCTATAGTCAATTTATAACAATTATCTTAAAAATAGAGGAATTGACATTTCAAATCATTGGAAATATAATTTTAGATATTAATAATTAGAATGAAATTCATATACAGATCGATACCAAACATAAAAGGGTACTTACGTATTAACGCCACCGCAGCTACAGATTTGGCGGTTTTTAAGTGGCGCCAATCTACACTTAAAATTTTTGTGACAAATCATAAAATATATAAAACACTTTATTTGAAATCAAAACACTTTCAAAATTCAAAACACTTTATTTAAAAAAAAGTAGTCAATCGGATTTCGGTGGAAAATGGGCCGATTTAGAGTTTAACAGATTCAAAACAGTCTTTATTTTGGCGCATTAGCACAACTTCTGCTGCGGTGGCGTTAATACGTAAGTACCCATAAAAGTATATCTTATTTCAAACTTCAATGCATTTTATAATTATTTATTGACAATTATTACTTTTTTTTCTGAAGAGTATTTAATTTTTCCTTTTCGCTTGCAAGCAAACCAATGATCTTGCTCAGATATTTTAAGTTATTAATTCTCAATTAAAACTCCAAAAATGCACTAAAACATTTTCTTTAAAAAGTCAGGTCGCATAGTAAGAATGCTTTAAATTAAGTAAATAACATGTCTCACCTTACTGTACCACTTGCAAATGTAATATAAATAATAAGAATGTATGCATTTGTGATAAATGTAGTGTAAGACGATCGGATGATCATCATCGTAGCTATTGTTTGTTGCTCAGCAAATGTATATACTGTCCACAGAACAGCACAAAATGTGGCCCAGTTTTCCCACTCTTCTCGAAGCTTCGAACCTCTGAAAAAAGAATTGTGAATTAATGAATTATAACAATCTATTGACGAAAAACATATGCCGAGCACATATTGTTATAGTAAGTATAATTCTCGTGTTGATTCCAATTTTATAAAAAAATTATCCAATATTTTTTTATATCTAACTAATAGAAATTACGATTGACGGTACAAAGTTAGAATCACCATTTAAGAGTACAGATTTTTCTGAGATCAATTATTATTTCAACTATTTAAGTAAAAATGAATGAAATATTTTCGGTTTAGAAATAGATTTTTGAATAAACAGTACATACGTGTAGATTATAGTTGCAGCTGCAGTTACGGTCACCAAGCTTAGTGGCAGACTGTAAACAATCGTTGATAATATAAATAAAGGACCTCTGTAGATGCCATCTCTGCTTTCTTGGTAGTAGCGATTGCGATGGGGTGCATCTAGAACGAAACAGAAAGACTAAGAAAAACAGGCATATTATATTATTATTAGACTGATTTCATATGAAGTAAAAATATATTTTTGAAAGGTTTTTTTTTTTTTTTTTTTTTTTTTTTTTTTTTTTTTTTTGTATTTATATTTGAATTGCATAAATGATTATTCTAATATGCAAATTACAATGAGAGTTTTTTTTTCTTATTCCACTTGGTAGACAATAACGTCTAGACTAAGTCCAATAACTCATGTGATTTCATGGAAGGAGAAAAGAGGGGGACAGCTTCTGTTGTGATGAATAGGTATGTGTCACCAAAGGTAGAAGTTTGACTTGGCTCCGTGACCCTGAAATAGGGGGGCAGTGCCTTCCGGGAGGACTTTTAGGGGGTTCCACACTTTCAGCAATCCCAATATTATATCATTTTCTATAGTTTTATAGCATCGACAACTGGTCCCTAATTGTACCGAATTATAACTTAAATTATTTTAATTTTAATTTAAGAAAATAGAAATTTATCCTACTTCTATTTATTTTTAGAATTTTTTAGAGTACCATTTTTTAATTTTTAGAAACTTTATCTTTTATCGAATGTACTCACCTAAAGCAGCCAATTAAAATTGTAAACATATTTATGAATTAAGACGAGGAGGTTAAGGGGTCTATCCCTATTAGTACCCCGTAATCTGTACGTCAGTTGCCAGTTAGGGGGGAACTACCCCGCATTTTCGTATCGTGTCGGAGGTAACCCGGAAAACCCCCACCAGATAGTCTGATTAACCAGGCAAGATGCTGAACATCCTAAGCGCCATCGAATTTAATCGTTCTTTAAAACAGTGGATTGAATCTCAGCCTTAATGCTCATCAGCGGCTTTGCCACTGCGCTACGAGTCGGGAAGCAATAAGAGTACACGAATATAAAGATGACAATCGTTAAGCTGCAATACGTTATTTTTTTTCCTATTCTTATGCGAAAGATTATTACTACGATATTCGAAATTCTATAATACAGAAGTTTTCAGCAAGAATAGAAAGAAATAACCAAGATAATTTTATTCATAATAAACTGCTCGGTTTTAAATTTTATATATTCAGTTAACATATGCATGCTATGAACACACTTTCTATGAGCGATGATGACAAGGTATTTATTGCCTTCCAATGAATTTCAGAAAGATTAGAGATTCGACTTTGCATTTTGAAAGGGTTTGGTTTGTCGATCTGCGGTGAACTTGTGAGCACTTTAGACTGAACAGACCGGGACCTGCAGGTTAATATGGATTCCGAACAACTAACAAACATCCATTCCACCACCAGGATTCGAACCTGAAGCCTGTGACACCAAAGGCCAGAATACTAGCTACTTGACCATTAGGCCGCGCATTTCGTAAGGGAGAAAACTCCTACAAGGTGGGCGGCCTGGTGGCCAGCGCGCTCTGGCCTTTGGTATCCCAGGTTTCAGGTTCGAATCCTGGCGGTGGCATGGATGTTCGTTAGTGGTTCGGAATCCACGTTGAACTGTAGGTTCCGGTCTGTTTAGCCCAAAGTGTGCATAAGGTGACCGTAGAGCGACAAACCAAACCAAACCTACAAGGCATGATTATTAATGCGAGACGCTTGCATACGCAGTCATTATTTCCATCCAGTCTCATCTTTTCTGAAAACAGTAACTCTAACATACGTCACCAAGATTTGAATCCGAGTCTTCCAGCAGGATGATAGGCACATTGGCACAAAAGTCGGATACACTACTCGATTATGGAGAGACTGTGTAATATAAATATTTCTCTTTGAGTTATGTGTTGTTGTTTCTTATCCCACTTGGCTGGCCAAGCCCACGAGCCCATACGTACTCATGATTGAAGGGGAAGGAAGCAGCTTCTGTTGGGATGGAGCACCCGTAGGTAGAAGCCTGACTTTGGCTCCGTGATGCTCTTAAGGCTCGTGCTCACCAAGGCGACAAGATGCAAGCGAAAAAATGTGACCAATCACTAGCCTCACCGCGGTCGCCTGGAACCGGTTTGCAGTTCGCCGCTTGGAGTTGCCCAACTTTCAACTCGAAGCGGTTTTTCACTAGGCGTAATGCTATTTCTGACGTTTCGCTGTGAAGGGGTCGAAAAAATTTTGTCGCTTGCCTCTTGAATCTTCACGTCTTTCGCCTTGGTGGGAACGAGCCTTTACAGTGCTAGGAGACCGGGACCTACGGCTTAAAGTGGATTCCGAACCACTACAAACATCCATGGCACCGCCGGGATTTGAACCCGAAACCTGTGGCACCGAGCGCCAGAGCGCTAGACACTCGGCCATTCAGGTCCCAAATTTGTGAATGCCAATGGCACGAGGTGTTCCCAGGTGGTCACCCACCCAAGTACTGACCGCGCCCAATGATGTTTGACTTTGGTGATCTAACGAGAACTGGTATATTCAGCATGGCATGGCCGTTGGCTTTGAGTTACGTACTCAGTAAATTCTTTTTTTTGAGGAAATATATAGTAAAAGATGCATTCACTGATTATAGATATACATAAAGATGCATTCGACATGCGCTACTCACGCGTGATGGCCGTGACCGCCGCTGAGATGAAGGAGACCCCCACCAGGCAGTTGAGGACGAGCCCGCTGCGCGTGAGGAAGCAGTGCTGGAAGTGGTTGAGCTGGAAGTAGAAGCAGAAGAGCAGCGTGAAGAACAGCGGGAGCAGGAACAGCCTCAGGAAGAGCTCCCTCAGGGCGCGGAATTGCAGTTGAACAGGAGGCAAAAGCGGCGGCTGCAAGGAAGAAACTTTTAAAATTTTAGACTTGTGAGATTACAGTTAGAGAAGTGTATGAGAAGACGAGGGACTAAATCAATGAAATTGATGGCTTTTTACACCAGATTAATTTTCCAAATATTTCATTTTATTGTAAGCATATTAAGAGAAAGACAACATTTTTAAGTCCAGGAAAATCTACATGAAGCTGAGAGGTATTAAATGTCTTAAAAGACTATAAAAGTGATTTGGAGGAATAATAAATTTTTATAGATAAATTTTGATGATCAAAATGGATTGCTGTACTAACACCAATATGTCTTTATTAATGTTAAATAGTTCATAAAAAAAGAGTATCCCTTTAATTTGATTACTAGAATTTAAAATTACAAATTCTATATTTTATACTTTACGAATCTTTGTATTACTAAAAGAATAAATTGTTTAAATAAATTTGATGGAACCTCTAATTCACTCGTGGCCTGAATATAATGCTGACAAACATGGTAGCGGACAATGGTTTGATACTTCGCTCGGTGACATATGTTACACCAGCTCCCTGGAGAAACATGTGCTCCACACTCTTAGTGCACCACTCACATAGAGTCAACCCAAGGGATTAAACACTAGCCAGCTATCCCTGACCTCGGGTACTTGCCGAACAAAAGAGCATAGATGCCTGATCCCGTACATAAGGGATCACGGAGCAAGAAGCTCCTCCCCCCCTCCCCCCAGATCAAGTCCAGAGACATGGTAAGGGGGACCTTAATGTACCCCTCGAAAGACAACATAGACGATACAGATTAGCTATGTGTAACACACGTAAGCGAGCATCTTCCGGGGGGGATGGGGGGGAAAGACATATGTTACAGTCCCCGTTTTCAGAAACGAGTAAACTTCGGAACAGTCTGGATTTCCATTATTTAGCCGAGGAGTTTTTAGAGGTTTTTCACATATGTTTACAATATTATAAATGTTATTGTATATGGTATACAATGTACAGAACTTATTAGTGTCTACCACATTTAATATGAATATATTAATGTTTTGTTGTTTCTTATCCCACTTGGCTGGCCAAGCCCACGAGCCCATACGTACTCATGATTGAAGGGGAAGGAAGCAGCTTCTGTTGGGATGGAGCCCCCGTAGGTAGAAGTCTGACTTTGGCTCCGTGACGCTCTTACAGTCATAGGAGACCGGGACCTACGGCTTAAAGTGGATTCCGAACCCCTACACAAACATCCATGGCACCGCCGGGATTCGAACCCGAAACCTGTGGCACCGAGCATCAGAGCGCTAGACACTCGGCCATTCAGGTCCCAAATTAGTTATATATTTATACCATATACAATATGAGGGTCCTAAAGGTAAAAAAAAAAAGTCTTGCAGCATATTTCCTAAAAATATTTAGAACTTTGTTGTTTACTTTTAACAAAATAAAACAGTTTATATGATGATTTTTTAAAGTATTTATTAAATATTTGATCCTTTTTATCGTAGCATATTACTCAGCATACAATACAAGATACTTGTTTTTCCATTAAAATGATGAATTCGGACTTACCCTACCAAGTTACTAAACACCTGCCAACTTGAAGGCTGCCCATAAGCAGTGAGTGGCAGCTTGTAGCGTGTTTCTTTGTTCTCCAAAGTATCTGTGGATGGCAAGTAGTACTTTCTGTAGTGGGAGCCTTCAATTTTGAATTTTTCTACCAGAGCTGAAATCTGCGTACTAGATTCGATGAATCTCTCCCTGGTTCGTCGATCCACAGTTGACAGACACACTGCATAAAGGATGTGTGACATTGAGAAACGAACAAATTTAAGCAAAGAACAGACATTTCAAGAATTTTATCAACGTAGAAGCATTTCCACATAAATAGTTTAAAATATATCATTTGAAAAATGTTTATATAACTAAGAAAATAAGCTAATATTAAATTTTGTATAGGGAAAAATCGTCTTTATTACAAAAAATTTTTTTTAAACATATAGATAAATTTTTTTAATTTTAATTTTAATATATAAAAAAAAAAAAAAAAAAAATTCTAAAAATGACCGAATTCTTATGTATAGTTTATTAATTAATATTAAGAATCTTTCTTTAATATTTTGAACTAAGTATATTTATTTTTGATACAAATCTGCGAAATTACTTTCAATATAACTTTACTTACAGTAATACATCAGTGGATTCTCCAACTCGGGACAAGGAAATCCTATACTTCCAAAATAATCTAACAGCATTCTGGTACTTCCTAATAAAAGTGAACAAATTATATATATAGATATGAAAATATTGAGTATGTTCATTTTTAAAATATAAATACACAATAGATGGCAGCACGATACAATTTTAAATCCATTGGTTCGTGCCCTAAAATTTTATGTGCAGAATGAATGCAGTGTTTGAATTTTAAAACGCAGTAATAAAGTTGAATAGATTTGAAAAGTATTTCGTTAATGATTTTTGAAGCATATTATGAAAACTTGATTACTTTATTTTTTAAAAACTAGTTAAAATTAGAACTAATCTTAAAAGTTTTTTTTTTTAAATAAATACACAGTAGATGGCAGCACGATGCAATTTTACATCCGTTGGTTAATACTTTAAATTTTAGTGCACACGATTGAATGCACTATTTAAATTTTAAAAGCAGTAATACAGTTGAATAACATTTCGTTAATGATTTTTTTTAAAACACATTATGAAATCTTGATTACTTCATTTTTTAAACTAAATAAAATTAGAACTAATGTTGAAAGATTACTTTCTCAAACTAAGTGATCCAGGACTTGATTGACGTGGGAAGATTTGGATATAGATTTTATATTATTCCATTTACACATATATAAAACATATTACGAAAGTAATATTACTCACATAATGCAGGAATTTTTATTATCGATTCATCACCTGTATAAACGACTTCCCCCAGACTCAAATAAGTGACTCTGTCCAAAAAAGGAAAAATATCCGATCGAGGTTTCTCCATGCTCAAGATGACGATTCGGTTGTACTTCTTGGCATGGTTTGACAGAATGGAGATTACGAAGTATGTGTTCAAGGGATCCAGATCGTAAGTTGGATCATCCAGTAATATCATCACTGAAAGTAAAACAATTGGGAAATTATATGAATTGCCATGCAGTTTTTTTCCAGATATTTCAAAATCACTTGAACTTTTTATATATTTTAATTTTTCTGCACTCAAAAAGGTATTACAATATTTTGAAAATAGCGATGTTGTTTTTGTTGACTTAACTTAGAACCAGAAATAAGATAGTATATTTCGGATAACGATCCTAAAAAGGAAAAACCTATAGATATAATTATATTTATAGGTTCCTTTTATAATAAGTTGAGTTTAAGAAATTTTAATTATTATTTTTAAGTTAAGATCATAAGAAAAGGCCATTCACTCTACCAAACATAAAAACAACCGTCAAAGAAATTGGCGATATTTCTAGATACTTGGTTAGGTTAGAGCAGGGGTCGGCAACCTGCGGCTCGCGAGCCACATGCGGCTCTTTGGATGTGAAGCTGCGACTCTTTAATTCCACGTAAATATTATTTATTTTATAAAAAACATTTAAAAATCGTTTGAAATAAATAAAATAAAGTTTTTAAAAAATCCTCAAGTTGAGGCCCTTATATTCGACGCATGGAATAGTCTTTCAGATTGCTACAGGGAGGTGAAGAAGTTGGCATTTGAAGCTGACTATCTTCGGATGATCATCATTTCAGCAAGCGTTCTCTTGCATGAATATAATTAAAAGTAAATTATGAAGCCAACTAACAAATGAAAATTTAGAGTCGTGTTTGAAACTTAAAACAACAAGTTATGAGCCAAATTTATCCAAACTTTCTAAAACCATTAAATCAAACCATCGCTCCCATTGAATTTGTTTGCTCAATTTTTGATTGAAGTACAGGTGTTGTAAGTAAATGCTAATTGTTTTACTAAATAATAAGTAATTCTCTAATAATGCCATATATATATTATCTAATTTGTTGTGAAAAACACTACTTACATATGAACAAATAGATATTTTTTCTTATGAATAAATAGATTAGTTTTTTTTTATCAAAAAACTTTTTATTTATGTACTATTTATTGTTGGCAGAAAAAATTTTGTGGCTCTTTAAAAACTTTGAAATTTTGTAAATTGTAATTTTTGACTCTTCCAATTCAAAAGGTTGCCGACCCCTGGGTTAGAGCATGAAAAAAAATCTGAATGGAAGTTTCAAGTGAAACTTTCCTTGCACGATCATTTCTTCAAAATATTTAATTTTATGAGTAGTGTCATATTAAAAGTATATCTACATATTCAGATGCAAATATACAAACATCAACAAATAATTTTTATGCAAGTAATAATACTGTTTGCCAGTCATAATGCAAATGGCTATTACCTTTTGACGGGCTAAGAAAGTAGAGCTCCAATGCCTGAATTTATTTTATGACATAACTTGGTTAAATATTTAAGTGTAAATAAAAGAATATCGTAATCTCGTTATATTTTTAATTAAAAATTGTTATAAATTGTATATTATAACGATATAACCATCTTTCCACTGACACATTTGCAAGACATTACACTCCCTGCGGTGTCTTTAGGAGAAACGTTCAGCTGGCCTACAGACGCTTATCGAAGAGGTCTTATATTTTGCGGAAACCTGCGCGCCTGCCAAATTCCGATTTAAAAGTGGAGTTCTTCCACAAAGATCTAATTACTTAAAACGTGTTAAATATTAACTAATTGTATGTGGCTGTGTATGTGCGTGTAAATGAAAGTGTTAGTTGTAAAAACCTGTGCCTCTAGTATCTCGAAATAATCCAACCCACTATAATATTTATAAGAAGTTCAGTCTATGGCGGAAAGGGGTTGAACCTCTTTCATGCTATTCTATTTTTTTGATGAAATATTAGTACTTAATTTTTTTTGTAAGATATGTTACGCACAGATTTAAAAAATGTATCGGCTTTCAGTATTATTGGCCCATGTGATTCAAATGTAAAATATGTATTATCAGTAGTAAACGTAACATGTCATTTTTTTTTTATTGTGTGAAATAAAATTTATTAAAAGCTATGAATTATTTCTTTACTTTATTCAATTGAATGAACTTCAAATTTTCGTTTTCAAAATTGGTTTAAAGTATTTAATCGGATTAATACTTAAAAAATAAAACTTTAAAACAATAAAAAAATAATTTAAATCAATTTTATGTATTTTTCAAAGTACTTCATAATAAAATATAAAAGTTTAGTTTGTAAATAAAAAAAATAATTCTTAAAATAGAACATTTAAAATAAGTTTAATAGTTCGAAATATTTCTTAAAATAAATTGAATTGTTCTCTTCAAAAACTTCAATTACAGTTCAGTTTATTGTATAACTCTTTCCACCGAACACGGGAACTCAAATCAAACCTTGTTTTCAAAGCCCACGGCGAAAACAATTTTAGATGCATACTTATTCCCCTTGGAAAAGAAAATTCTTAAGATGTTTAAAAATAATTATTCCTAGAACAATTTTATAACAATTCAAAAATTCTAAAAAAAAGAAAAGTTTCAACTAGAACTTATTTACATTCCAACACATTTTTTTTTTTTACAATTGTACTACTGTATAAAATTCCTGAATTACGAAAAAGCCAAATTTGTTTGGAAGACTCATTTTCGAGTAATCTTGTGAATCATTCTTTCTGGGTAATAAGGAAATACTAAAGTAATCACACTCGTTTCAAAGTCATGGGCAAGCGTGGGTTTTGTGGCGTGACTAAGTGCTGCTCACCTGGATCTTTCACAAGCTCAATCCCGACGGCCAGTCTCCTGTATTCGCTCGGCTTCAGGCAACTCACTTCCCGGTTCGAGACCTGATTGAGCGCCAAGTCGGCCATCACTTGCTTCACCTAAGACACATGCATAATAACGTATATTTTTGTAATACAAAAAAAAAAAAAAAAAAAAAAAAAGGCAACAAGAATTTGAAATAAATTTGTCTTAATTTTGGAAGTATGCAAAATGGGAGAGCAGTTATTTTTAAACTAGTTCAGTAATTTTGAAATTTAAAATTGAATAGTTCAGTTAGTTGAAGTTTTCAACTACCTCTGAACTATTTGATGATTTATACAATTTGTCATAATTTAATGGGCCTGACGACTTGTGCCCTAATGCTTTTCTGTTCAAGATTTAATTTAGTAGCATGAATGGCCGAGTGTCTAGCGCTTTGGCGCCGGATGGGACAGGTTTCGGGTTCGAGTCCCAGCGGTGCCATAGATGTTTATAGTGGTTCGGACTGTAACCTAATTTAAGCCTTAAGTCACAGTCCAGACCATTATAAACGGTATATGACTGTAGAGCGTCACGGAGCAAAGTAAGACTTCTACCTACGGGTGCTCCATCACAACAGAAGCTGCCCCCTTTCCCTTCAACCATGTCCATACGGGTTCTTGGGCTTGGTCTAGCTGTCTACCAAGTGAGATAAGAAACAACGCTCAATACTATATGCATTGCTTATATACAAAGCTCAACACGTTTGAATCCAATATTGCCAAATACTTGCATTTCATTTATTAATGGCATAATATGCTTGATTAATTAATAGATCTAATCATCAAAGATATTCTGAATTGCAATATTGCACATATCGAAATAATGTTTTGAATTCCATTAAAACCGTTCAGTTCGACGACACAAAATCGTTTTCTCTTTCTGGATTGGATGATATGGGAACTCACCCGGTTCCTCTTCATGGTACCGGACACTTTGGGTCCGATCGTCAGATGAGCGGAGTGCATGAGTGTCTGCCGGACCGACAATCCGGGCAGAAGAGTCACTTGTTTTGGGACGAATCCACACTGCTCCTGGAACAACTGCAACGTCAGGGAGATGTCATTCAGTATTATCTGACCTCTGGTCACCCCCAGGGCACGACGTCCGATCACCTCCAGCAACGCCTTCTTGCCGCTGCCTGCAGTACAAATACAGCTACTCAGTACAAAGTGCTTAATCAAGATTGCAATCAGAAATTCTTAGAAGGCAGGAGGATGTTCTATACCTTTTGATCCCAGGACGGCCATCACTTCTCCCGCATGAACCTCCATGGACACATCTTTGAGGACAGATCCAGTCGGGACGGAGCCAGTCAGCTTCTGAAAACATGTTCCCGGTTCTACTTGGCCCGTGTGGAAGACGCTGTTCAACTCGAGGACGTGGTCGCTGGAAATACCATTAGCCCCTGTTGAAAGAAAATAAATTTATTTATTACTTAAAAACAAAAATGTTTCTAAAAATTTACAAAGCAAAGTCTACATCAATTACGAAGTCCCATTTAGGTTTTATGCACATAACATCTTCTCATTCGATCAAAAAGAAATCCTTTTAGCTAAAAATAGCGAATGAAAGTGACAGCTTATTGATTCCCTTATATAAAACTTAAGTTTCGATGCTGTGAAATCGGTAGCTTTTTTCAAAAAGGAATTTTTTTTCCCCTCTAGAGTGTACAACAAATATATGTGGGAAGTAAACTTACTAGTTTTGACGTTAGGTACCACAGATTTCGGGTTCAAGTCCCGGTGGGGCCATAGACGTTTGTAGTGGTTCGGAATCCCTTTTAAACTATAAGATCCGGTCCAATATGACTGTTGAGCCTTGAGCATACGTCTGACAATCCTACTCCATAAAAAGAATTTCAAAATCCGCCAGTAGGCAGACGGCCTTGGCCCATCATGGGGCTGTTGCGCCGATGAAGATTGGTGTAGAATATATTTGATCTTGAAATTCATATATAAATGCTCGTTAACTGTTTGTGCGTGTTAGTAAGCGGTTTATAAAAGAAATATTATAAAATAATTATTAGTAAATAAAAAAAGTACATCATTTTTATTTAAGCAGAAATTTCTCATTTCGTTGAGTAATAATTCCTGCATTAGAATCGTAAAATCTTTTTGAAATCTTTCCCACATTGTCACATCTTCAGTGTTCGAGAATAGAAATAGTTGTAAAATAATACATCTTACATGGATTTCCTTTTTTTTTTTACCAATTGAGCTATACTTTCAAAAACTGAATCATAAACGTCTATTTTCAAAAGGGATGCAATATTTTGCTTTCACCTCCAACTCACTTAGTTGCGAGCACGCCAGTCACGAAAAGCAACCGATTTCAGATCGAAAATTAAGTCACGGTCATGCAATAAAACATTTGATCTGTTACGTGAAACTTAAGTTCATGTCAAGGCCAGTTGTGATTTACGTTTTCTCCTTGCTTTGTTTTCAAAATGATACTTTTTAGATTAGTGGGAGTAGACCGTAAAGAGTAGGCCATCGATAGACAAGAGAGCAAACAAGAGTAGAATCAACGGGAGCAATCGGTTAATAAAAACTTACGAAATTGTTACGAAAAACTGTTTCTCTTTTCAGATTTAAATGCAGATTCTAGTATACATTATATTTTTTAATGTATGAAAATTATTTAAAAGAATTTACCTAGGGGCAAAATAATTTAATTTAAAGCGAAAAATCATCTTTTTTAATATAGTTCCTAAAAAACATTGATTAAACATGCTTAAATTTTTTTTTCTTCTAAAATTTATGATAAATGTAATATTCGTACGGTCTAGTTCAGCTTCGTAAGTTATATTTCTTTACAATCAATAAAGTTTAATATAAACTTTCGGAAATCAAAATCAAAATGTCAAAGAAAAATTATAGTGTGTAGGTTGGGCAACCAGACTGTAACTGGTTGGGTTGAGATACTTGAGGCATAGGTTTGAGAACACTAGATGCGAGGATACTTGAGGCATAGGTTTTTATTTACACATGTATAATTAGAGACTACAATATTTAATACATTTAAACACATAATTATAGATTCGTGGAAGGACTCTATGTCTAAGCCGACACATCGAAACTCGGATACTCGCAAGGTGAGCTAAATATATTTTTCCTCTCAGGGTGAGAGACTCTAGATCAACTAAACGTTTCTCAGCGGGAGCGCAGGTTGCACTGTACTTCCTCAAGGGTGAGGAAGTACAGTGCAACTGCGTCACTGGCAAAGGGGCGCTTTTGTCAGTGTGTAGGAGGAAGCACAGTTACAAGGACAATTTTCAAAGGCAGCGCAAGAAATTAAAACATAAAAACTTATTTCCTAGTTGCAAGTTCCAAATATTTGTAGGTTACAAATGTCATAAATAAATCATCAATGATTTCGTTATAGTTTAGTGTATATATTTTACTTTAATACCTATCGAAATGTCAAAACTATAACATTTTAAAATCAAGAAGCTGCGTAGATTCGCAATATCCACCTTTTAAAGACGATTGAAATCTAGCTACATTTTAGGATTTCATGCAATATTTTAATGCTCATATGAATCCGCAACGTGTATTGGGATTGTTAACTACCGTTCTCAGAAAATCTTTGAATAAAAGTTTTACATAATATCTGGAAATACATAGTTGTTTGATCATTACCGCATAAAATGTTCAAGGCGAGCATAATCACTAGGAGCACATAAAAATTGCCCATCGAATTGTCTCTCTGTGATGCACAGTTTTTGTGAAAAAAGAGGTATAAAAGGATAAGGTCATGTCAGGTTTATTTAAAATGAACTTTAATAGAAATTTAAGCAGTGATAATTGCATATGACATGGTATTTATATAAGAAGGTGCTTAAAATGTTCATATCGGGAAATACGTGCACCGTACAATCGTGACTGTGCCCACAATAGTGAAGGTAACACGCAAATCAAGAAAATAAGTCTTGTTCAGTAGTTAGTGGAAACCGATATATCAATTCTTTTAGATGTCTCCATAAAAAAATATATAAATTTATTAGATCTAGATATCGTGAAGGCAAATATATGTATTACAACATTTTAGATTCAACTAGAGATCGTGAAGGCCATATAAAGAAACCTTGTTATCCAATTTGGCAATGATGGCATAATGGATAGTGGTATGCTGGTCATTATGGCTTGTAATTAGGTGCTGTAGATTTTCTTATTTGAAAGAATCAGAAGAATTATACAGTAGGTTTACTTAAAATGAGCTTTAATAGAAATTTAAGCGGTGGTAATTGCATATGACATTGTATTTACATAAGAAGGTGCTCAAATGTTCACAAGTCCATGTATTTCTTTTATCCTCAGAGACATCAAATCAGTTTTGAAATCGACTGTGATATCGTTAGGAAAAAAAAAAGATTTATGCTTTAAAATTCTATATAAGATTTTCTCGTTTGCAAATAAAAGATTTATCGGCAAAATACTTAAAAATCAGCTATCTGAAGAACTGATTAAAATAAAAACTCCAAATTATTATTATTATATGCATATAAAAATTTTGTATATTTGTAAAATAAACCTTTTACGTATCTGGTTATATGGTTTCTTATAAGTTGCTTTATAATACATATATACATACGATAGTCAGGTATTAATCATACAAAATTAATTTTAAAAAATATTTTAATGTTAATTTATGCTATTGATCCTTATGTAATAGGAGATCGTTTTTACCAAAACAAATTCAAATACTCGCAAATTGCCTTTATCAAGGCCTTAGTAATTATTTGTCAATTTAAGATTCTAACAAACTTATTTTCAACTTCTTGTGTAAATGGAGCACATCAAAATAATTCATAAGATTCCTTTATTACATATTGGGTGTAGAAAAGATTTAACCTTGAGAGAAATTTACCTTCAATGTAAACGAAGGATTTACCCAATACAACGTATTAGTATTCAACACCAATGAAATTAAGATAATTGTTGTTTAAATACAGGAGATAATCTGGTTTTTCTCATCAAATATCTGATCTCATTCTCACGCATTAGAGCCAAATGAAATATTTTCCCACAGAAAGTAGATATAAGTGGCAATAAATAATCACTTATGACTGACGATTGATTGGTTGGTTGTTTTACTTCAAAAACATTTTCATTTAAATTAAAATAAATTATGAAATATGAAAAAAAAACTTTGAAGAGTTAGTAGAATTTTAACTATTAAAAATTAGAAAATTTTTTTATTCAAAATTCACCAATAAAAAAATGTTTATTCAAAATTCGCCAATTCAAAAATTTTTTTATTCAAAATTTGCCAATTCAAAATTTTTTTTTATTCAAAATTCGCCAATTCAAAATTTTTTTTATTCAAAATTCGCCAATTCAAAATTTTTTTTATTCAAAATTCGCCAATTCAAAATTTTTTTTATTCAAAATTCGCCAATTAAAAAATTTTTTTATTCAAAATTCGCCAATTAAAAAAATTTTTTATTCAAAATTCGCAATTAAAAAAATTTTTTTTATTTAAAATTCGCCAATTAAAAAAATTTTTTAATTCAAAATTCGCCAATTAAAAAAATTTTTTTATTCAAAATTCGCCAATTAAAAAATTTTTATAATTTTTTTTTATTTAAGAAATTGCATATTTGATTTGTATACTTATAAATCCTCTGCATGGTTTTTTGTTAGTAATCCGAAATTTAAAAATTTGTTGTTTCTTATCCCATATAGCAGACAACACCATCTAGACCAAGTTCAAAAACCTGTGTGGTCTCATGGAAAGAGGGAAAGGAGGTGGGTGCAGCTTCTATTGCGATAGAACACGCGTAGAGTAGAAGTCTGACTTGGCTCCGTGTCGCTGAATGTTTCACGGTGTAGGGCTGTCATCCCTACGTCCAACTCTCTATAGTCATAGTAGATCAGGACCTAAGGTTTAAAGTGGATTCCGAACCACTACAAACATCCATGGCACCATCGGGACTCGAACCCGAAACCTGTGGCACCGAACGCTTGTCACTATGCCATCAGGCCCTACTTAAAAATTGAAAGTGTATTAAGTGTAAAAGTTTGTTCGTCTAAATGATAGATCCATAATTATTCGTAATTAGTTGTTATAGTGTTGTAGTTGGGGATTATTACAGACAACCTAAAATCAGTTTTAAGCGAAAGGATTGACTACTGTTCTTGAAGTTTTTATTGACAACTTAATTTCAATCTTAATATAATGTGACACCTCTCAGTTACTATAAATTTATCATGTGCATTTAGGTTAATTGGATTCTAGACTATCGTAGTTAATATCGAAATAGTAATCTACCATCTCGAAATAGAAGCTTTTAATTATCTTAGTCCTTAATTAGCAGCCCTATCGTAGATGAGGTATATAATAATCAAGTTGGCGACTAAGTTGCATTCGCAGCTTTGGAATACGAATAAACTTAATGGTTGGTTTGTCGCTCGACAGTCATTTTATGCACACTTCATGCTAATTAGATCAGGATCTACTGTTTAACATGGATTCCGAACCAATAACAAACCTCCATGTCATCGCCAGCATTCGAACCTGAAAGCCTGTGGTATCAAAGGCCAGAACTCTAGCCAATTAGCCATCAGGCTACAATAAACTTAATGGAGATTATGACAATCTGACAGTTTGAGTTTTCCAAGTTTTTTTAATATAATAGTCAAATGAAGAAGTTTTATCCCTAAAAGCTGAGGATATTACTACTACATCGCATCGTTTTGGGAACCGAACAGAAGGATACCGAAATCATGACCATTATAATAAAGATGCTTATGGGCATGTGCTGAGGGAACATTTGTATATACATATAAAAAAAGTCTTGCTTGTATATTATTTTCTTCCCATTAAATTTTCTTATATATTTAATAATTACGTTCGGTCCAAATACTGTAGTCTCTCAAGAAATTCTACCATTTAACTATACAATGAGTATGATTATGGCATCTTTTCAAACATTTATTGATTGCTTTCAAAAGGAATCACGGATTTGCAGTTTGTTGATAATTTAATAAAAAATAATAATTTATAAGGATAAATTAAATAAATTTCATTCATTTTAATACTAATATATTTTTATTTATTACACAATAACAAGGGTGCCTGATGGACGAGCAACTAGAGCTCTGGCGCTTGGTGCCACAGGTTTCGGGTTCAAGTCACCGGCCATGGATGTTTGTAGCGGTTAGGTATCCACTTTTAACCTTAGATCCCAGTCTAATACGACTATTGGGCGTCTTGCTGACAACCCTGCCCTGTAAAAAAAGATCCTCTGTTTCGATACTTGCCAGTAGGCAGACGGCCTTGGCCCACCATGGTGCTGTTGCACCAATGAAGAAGAAACAATAACAAAATATAATACTAGAGCATCTATTTTATTTCCAAATTCATAAAATTCTGAAATTAGAGATGATTCATACATTCATTTATGCACATTTAACTGTAAAAACTTGACATCCGATGCGCATACAATTAGTATATGACCTCATGATTACCATACGCGGAAGAATTATGTCAGATGACACTACCAAGAAAGATTTCCCTCCTCCTCCGTATTATACTTGAAGGTGAAGTGTCTGATCACATTATTCAACAACTCCTGTCCGTTTCGAAAACAGTTTCCTTTTCGTTCGTCGAAAACAAAGGCAGTGTTTGGGCCGTGTCACCCACACGCTGGGTGTTCGACCTTGTTTCCGGCCTTCGGAACCTTGAGAGCGCCCTTTCAGGAAATGGGACGTGTAGGTTCAGGAGACGAACACCGAGGCCTACGTACCTGAAAGTGAGAGTACGCCCGCTTCTTGTTCGTGTTTACTTTTGTCTAAGTGACTGTTACGGCCTATGCCAACCTTCTTTCGAAACAGAATAATGAACACATGCTTAGATAAACAGTTTCGGTTTAAAAAAAAAAGGCGAATGATCCGTTACTTTCTAATTGCAAAAAAATATATCTCTAAAAATAATTTGAAAATAAATTATATCAAAATAAGTACTCAATAATTAGATTTATAGCATTCATAAAATGCATCTATTTTCCCCAATCCTTACTATAGTATAAATAATTCCTAAATTTTCAGAGAGCTCACTTTTTCCTATAGCAGCTTTAGTAATGAAACATACTATAATGTCAAATTCAGGTATAATCAACCTTTGGACGATCAAAAAATAAAAATAAATGCCAAAGGTTTAGTTTGGTTTGTCACTCTACGGTCATTTTGTGCAAACTTTGGGCTAATTAGACAGGGCCTACGGCTTAACGAGGATTCCGAACCACTAACAAGCATCCATGTCACCGTCAAGAATCCAAAACACTGGAGCCTGTGATACAAAAAGCCAGAGCGCTATAAATGCCAAAGGTTTAGTTTGTCGCTCTACGGTCCTTTTTTTGCGCACTTTAGGCTAATTTGTCCGGGACCTACAGCTAAACGTGGATTTCCAAATCACTAATATACATACATGCCACCACCAGGATACGAACCTGAAGCGTGTAATACCAAAGGCCAGAGTGCTATAAATGCCAAAGGTTTGGTTTGTTTGTCGCTCTATGGTCATTTTTTGCAGATTTTAGACTAATTAGATCGGGACCTACAGTTTAAAGTGGATTCTGAACCACTAACACATCCATGCCACCGCCATGATTCGAACCTGAAACCTGTGATACCAATGGCCGGAGAGCTAGCCAATTGGCCATAGGAGAATAATGCCACAGGAAAATAGAATCTCCTTTGCAAAATATAAAAAGTGATTTAAAAATAATTTGAAAATAAATTAATATATATAAAAAATAAGTACTCAACAATTAGATTTATAGCATTCATAAATTATATCTCCGGTGTTCTTTCAATGCCAACTATAGCATAAATTATTCCTAAATTTTTTTTAAGAGCTCACTTTTTCCACCAGCATCTCTAATAATGAGATACAATGCCAAATTCAAGTAAACTCAACCTCTGGGCGATCAAAAAATAAATGCCAATGATTTGGTTTATTGCTCTACGGTCATTTTGTGCTCACGTTGGGCTAATAAGACTGGAACCTACAGTTTAACATGGATTACGAACCACTAACGAACATTCATATCACCACCAGGATTCGAATCTGACGATTGTAATACCAAAGGCCAGTTTGGTTTGCTTTATCATTTTGCGTACACTTTGGGCTAATTATAACAGGACCTACAGTACCAAAGGCCAGAGCGCTAGCCATTTGGCCATCATGGCCCTACTAAATGCTGTTATAAATACCAAAGGAGATTAGGATCCGATTCATCTTAAGGGTCAAAGAAAGAAGTATTAATTTTTTTTTGTCAGCTAATACCGTAATAGCCCTAGTTAAAACCAGAAAAGATAATACATCACTAATCAATATTGATAACACAAAAGCATTGTTTTCAAAAGTATTGAAAAACTGGACGTATATTGAAATAAAAATTAATAGCACTTATAATTAAAGATGCTCCAACAGAACGACAGATAAAAAAAAAAACGCAAAATCTTTTGATTGTCCAACATGTTCTTTTAAAGAAGTTGAATGATGACAAACTGTTCATCCAGTCCCCACTCCTACTTCCGCTTAGATAAAACAAATAAAAATAATGAAGAAGGTAATAACAAAAAGCTTGAATTATTCATTCGGAAATATGCTGTATCTGGGGTGTCTAATATTAACGGGATAATCAACTTTCAAAACCTTCGAGCAAAATTAGTAAAACTATAAAGAAGATGTTTTGAAAATTTGATGTAGTTATATTATAATTTCACATTTGAATTTTAAAATAATATGGATTTTTTGACTGATTATCTATTTGGCCTTAAAAAGCCAGCTATATATAATACAAAAACTTTTGTTAAAATTATTTTAAAAACTTGTGTTCGTGAGAAATTATTTGCAATTATTTTGGAAAATGATACCAACAGAACCAATTCAATTCATAAAGAAATTCTACCAACCGAATGCACGAGTACTTTTTGTAGAAAAAATTTCAAAACCATGAGCATTTCATATATACAAATATATTTTGTAATCTTTGACATTAAGCTAAACAATTTTTGCTATAGGTTTTGCTCAAAAAAATGTTTGCATACAACATTTGAGTCTCAAATTACTGTCTGTTTGCTTCGCTGAAAATAAAATGCACTTATTTTTTTCATTTTGCTGTCATTTAGAGTAACAATATTAAAAAAGATTCTTAATTCTTTCTTTGGGCTATAAGTATATTTCATTGAAATCAAGATTTTTTAATTTTAAGTTATGCAATTTTATTCTCATTCTTCAAACTTGCAAAAATCAATTTTTTTTCATATTTTTAATTTTTATGTTCTTAAATACTCATCTGCTAAAACCTCAATTTATGATAATTTTCATGATGAAAGAAAATCACATTGTAATCAGAAATTTGCATCTAAATCATTCCTAACTACTGATAAATTTGAATCCAAATCTAATCAAATAAACCAAAAATTTGGTTTGGAAATACAAATCTAATCAAATAAAGAAAAACGATTAGCGGTGCAATATTTCAGACCACTATATTAAGTAAACTAATTTTAAATGGAGTTAAGTGAACAGCATCATTGTGAACATCAAAACAAAATCTTTAACTGTTAGGAAGACCTTTAACTGTACAGAAATAATTAAACTATAAACACACACACACATGCACATAAATGCACACACACAAAATCTTAACACACATTAAAACACACATCACACGCATTGTGTAACTTGTAATTCGTTAAAATAGAACAGAATTGTTAACAAAAATCGAATTAAAAAAAGATTTCGCACAGTAGCTTTTGCAACGTATTTTATCCACTAAAAATTATTTCAGTTAGCTGACTTTGTCAACGATAACAAACCGATTACTTTAATATCAAACAATAAACCCGATTACATCAAAGACCGGATTAACTTCCTTTTACGTTACGGAAGAACGGCAAGTGCGAACAAACATTGTACCGATATAGACGCGAAGAGATCGCTCAACTACTTTTATGTCTCGGTTTGCGTGCTATGGTGGTTCGAATGAAAAGAAGAATCGTGTGGAGGAAATTCTGCTGCTAATGACTGCGTAGGAGTCTGCCTTAAAAATCCCTTTCAACCCCAATCATGTACTATCACACGAGAAAACAGCTGAGAATTTTCCGTCCTCCTAATCATCTTTCCTCGTGGTTTCGGAGTTGCCGCCTTTTTCCGAGGCGCCCGCCATTGTTTGGCTAAGAATAACCCCGAAAAGAAAAGATCTCACGCCTTTAGAAGAAGAAAGCCTATTAGGGAAGCCATTATACAAGCGTTTCTATTATTGTTATATCCTTTTTTTTATTTTAATTGAATTACTTTCTGTGTTTTATTTCGAAGCTGTTGGTTGTACGTTGTTTTGTGATGAGACGAAGTTTTTTTTTTTTTTATTATTATTTTCAAGGTTCAATGACTTGTTGAATAGGGATATTATTAGATGTAGAAGAAAACCCTTTTATAATAAGCTTTTTCTATTTAGGTATACAATGTTTCGATTAATATCTTTTATAATGATTTAATTAGTATCAATTTAAATTCATTTTTAAATTGCTTTTATAGGAAATTGATTTTTTATAGTAAACATAATTATACAATCTTTAATAATCTTCCCCTGTGTGTAATAAAGGGAAACAGATTTTATTTATTTTATATGCTTAAAAAGTTTTCTAAGGAAGTTCGAGTTTAAATGAATAATACGTTGTTTTCAAATACTGAGACGATTGGCGGTTTGATTGGTTTGTCCCTCTGAAAACAAAATCGCGAAAAACCGAAACTCAGATACACGCAGGATGCGCGAAATATACAGAGATGAAGTATACAGATACAGATTAAGGACTGTATATCAACTAAACGTTTCTCAGTGGATTTGGTTTGTCGCTCTATGGTCATTTTGTGCACACTTTAGACTAATTAGACCGAGACTTACAGCTTAACGTGGATTTCGGTCCACTAACAAGCATCCATGTAACCGCTAGGATTCGAACCTGAAGCTTATGATACCAAAGGGCAAAGCGCTATAATAGCCAATTGGTTTTGTTTGTCGCTCTACGCTCATTTTGTACACACTTTATTCTAATTAGACCAGGACCTACAGTTTAACGTGAATTCCAAACCACTCAAACATCCATGCTACCTCCAGGATTCGAATTTGGAGCCTATGTTATCAAAGGCCAGAAAGCTAGCCAATTGATCATCAGGCCGCTAGGGGCGAGGCTATGTGCTGGGAGGTTATTTGCGCTGAAAAGTACCCCAAGATGAGTTTGTAGTAAATAATAAAGGCGGTAAGGTTGTGTCCAATGGATTAACAGCCAGTTAGAAAAATATAAGCAGCATTTCCCATTTACTGAAAAATATCAAGCATTTTACTTGAGTCTACTTTTATTATCTCTGTTAAACTTTTTCTATTTTGTTATGATTGAAGAATTAGTAACTGTAAAGGTAATTATAACTGTTTATATAATTTTTTTTATTGATATTTCTTTCTCTTAGCATCTATCAAATCAGGTTATTTCTCGATTAATGTCTTCCACACTAAATTATCGTGCACAATCAAAAAGTGAAATATATGACCACATGCATACACATGTTCCCTTCCAATAATGGAAGTTATCAACCTATATTTAGAGACTTGGCAAATCCTGAGCTCCTAAGAAAATGCCAACATTGGAAAACTCAAAATCCTAATGAAAACTCATGCCTCAAAAATTGTAAGAATTGAAACCTTTAAAAATTTGGTGTTTTGATGCTGTTTCTTGCTATAATGTAGGAATGATAAAGTGCCATACTTTATCGAAGATTTTAATTCCTACTGATTATCGCTGTGCTAAAAGTATAGAGTATTTAGAGAAAACGTATTGTCGACAACTGTAGAAAATGAATAAACTATCAGAAAACCAAAAAACTCCAGAAAAAGAATTACAAATTCAAAAAGAAAACTAGAAGAGTCAATTGGATGAAGAAAGTTATAAACCTTCATAAAAAACAGGATTTTATTAAATTTATATAATTAATCATAAATAAAAACATTAATTTAATCTTAAAATGCATTTCTCAAAAACTGGATTTTTCAGGTCCGTGTTCCTTTTTTCACAATATCTATGAAACTTAAGAACTCAGTTTCTTAAAGACATTTATAATATGTTATATCACATATTTTAACATAGGGGTTTGATGATTTGTTAAGAATTATTTATTTTAGGCACTGGTATTTTACCAAAAATGCTAATTTAAAAAATGATTTTCAATAAAAAATTAATACTAACTTTTCATTTTTACTTAGAAACGAAATGGTCTGTTAAAGTATATAAAACATACTATTCTAACTATCATAAAAATTTCTAACTCCATCTTTCACCATATGACTAAGTGGTCTACACTATTCAGCATGAGCCCTCGCTCTATCCTAACCATCGTACGGTTGGCCTGCATTATTGCAATGGAATGCTGGTGGCTTGTCTCAATAAAAAAAAGAACTGATTTAATGAACATCTACATCGCATTGGGATTTTTTGACGAACCAAACTGCATCCTTTGTTAGATTTGGCGGTACTTCCGTATTAAGGTACCTTGGCGACAGTTGCGCCAATAAAGAGCACACGCGCCAACCGCAGCTACATATTTGGCGCCAACCGCAGCTACATATTTGGCGCCAATCTACACTTAAAATTTTTGTTCCAAATAATAAAATATATATGAAACACTTCATTTAAAATCAAAACGCTTTCAAAATATTTTTATTCCAAATAATAAAGATTGGCGACACTTAAAAACCGCCAAGTCTGTCGCCAAGGTACCGTTAATACGTAAGTATCGATTTGGCATTACTAATGAACCGAGCTCATTTCCATAGTTGCTTGGCACTTCATGGCGAATCCGAGACGGCGAGATACTGGCAAGCTAGAAAACTCTTAAGGCAATGACTTTGCTCAACTTTGTTGAACTCTTTTGTGTGCATTTTCTTCTAAATTTTGTATCCCCCCCCTTTTTGTATTGCCTTGCCATTGGAAATTAAAAATCTTACACCATTCTTGAGAAAAAGGAAAATAAAATTGGTGAATTTAACATGGTGGAGATAGGATTTAAGATCTTAAGAGGAATGGGTAAGCCCTAGGATAAATGATTTCGGTGCTGATTTAAAAGCATATGTCAAATAAAAATAAAATTGCTTTTACTGTTGATTATTCCACAAAACGTACTTCATTAGAAAAAAAAATCGTACCACAAAAACATTTTAATCCAAACTCGGAACACAAAACTCATTCGAATTCAAGCACAAAACTTTTTTTACCAAACACATTGCAATTCCATGAGATGCAAAGATGGAAATTTACGATTGAAAGGAGAAGTATTCGATGTTTACGAGAACAAATGCAAATGAAGCCTGCAGAAACCTCAATCTCTTACGCAGGTGACACGCCTGTTGCAAGATGACTCGTGAAACAATAGAAGAAAAAAAAAAGAACACACACACACACCAAAAACAAAAGGAGCTAAAGGAGGTCATATTGGGGTTAAACTGCGGCACGCACTGCTGGTTTGATACAACAGCTGAATTGTCAATAAGATGGCTTTCGAGAATTGTACATGACTCAAGGATTCAAGAGAAAGGGAGGTTGGTTTTTTTATACAATAGATTATGTTTACTCTAGCTGGATTTTGCTTTCATTACTAGTAAAAATAACTTTCAAAACCTTTCACTTGGTTATTGGTTTGAAAAGAAGTAAAAGAATAATTTTTTTTTCTCTTTTCGAGTTAGATATAAACATATGAGATAATGGTGGGAACAATTTATTATCAGATAATACTGTGAATAATTCTTTCATTTATGTATTATAATCAAATGCGTAATAATAAATAGTATGGCATTTGTAATGTATTGAAAGTGTTTCAGAACCTAGATTTAAAAGCGAGTATATATATATATATATATATATATAGTCATGAAACTTTTATAAATGATTTCTTCATGTTACATTTTAAAGCAAATTCTTTGTAAACTTCCCAAAAAGTATATAATTATATATTATACTAAAAAAAAAGAAGCTTTATGTATTTAAAAAATATTGCTAATAGATTTAAATTAATTTTAATACATTGTAACCGTGCTTCCTCCAACACATTAACAAAAGCGCCCCTTTTTGGCATTCAAGACAAATGGTCAGTCGCCCTCGAGACTCTCACCTGAGAGGAAGTACATGCTCTCCCGCCGAGAAACGTTTAGTTTATAGTCTCTCATCTCGAGATTTGGTTTGGTTTGTCGCTCTACGGTCATCTTGTGCACACGTTAGGCTAAACAGACCGGAACCTACAGTTTAAAGTGGATTCCGAACCACTATAAACATTCATGGAATATCATCTCGAGAGGAAATATATTTAGCGAATTAGTTGATCTACAGACTCTCACCCGGAGAGGAAGTATATTTCGCGCATCCTGCGCTATCCGAGTTTCGGGTTGTCGGCTTAGAAGTGGTGTTCTATGAATGAATCTATAGTTATCTTTCTTTAAATGTGTTAAATATTGTATGTCTCTAATTGTATGCGTGTGGTGTTTGTGCGTGTATCAATAAAGCTGCGAGTTCTCCAACCTGAGCCTCAAATATCTCCACTTACAACCTGGTTGCCCAATCTGTACACTACAATATGAAAATTAAAACTTCTACAATATCCTACAGTTTAATCTTAAAACTTAAATGCAAAGATTTTAGTTATCAATAAAATTATGTTATCATAGATAAATATGCAGGGGAAGATGTGTTTCTGTAATATAAAGAAATTCTTAAGTTAAAATTATTTTATAGTAAGTCTATTAAGCGTTTCTGTGGTTTTGCAACTTATGTTACAAAGACAATTATACCAATAATAACCAAATATAACCAAAAGACATTAAGTTCGTAGAATTCTAGAACCTAAAAATTCCGAATACTTGAATATATATAGAATATATTTTGTATAGAGTGGATTAATCCGGAATTTAAAATTGCATATATCTATAGCAGAAAAACAAATTATTTCTAAAGTGCAACATAATTGTACTTACCAGATAGCTAACGCCATCAATTATTGAGAATTAACAATTATACACCTGAGAAGTAGAGATTTTAAAATTCTAGCAGTAGTAATAACTTCAGAAGTATTTATTAAAAATGTACCTCAAGGTTACGTTATTTACATTTACAAAAAAACGAAATCAAAACATCAAACAAGATCACCTTAGAATCCAAGAACACGCCTATGAGGAACCTTGGACTTCGTTTACATGAATTACGAAATCTTCCCTTTCAAGTAACTAAATTATTTTAGTTTTTATTCATTTGGTATTTTTCGCATTTATAATCTTCGGTAAAAGGGAAAAAACGTTAAAAAATATGTGGAATACTGATTTATTGAATAGTTAGGTAAACTTGTAATCAAAGAATGCTAAAACAATTTGAAAATGGTTTCAAAAATATAAATAAAGGTCAAAGAAGTTCGGAAAATAGTTAAAAATTTTTTTTCTAAAAATATAAAACTAGCAATTCAGCAAAAGTAAAGATTTTAACTTGAAATAATCATAATTACGCATAAATGGAAAAAAAATTGAGCAAAATAAAACCCACAATTTAAAAAAAAATAAGGTACTTACGTATTAACGGTACCTTGGCGACAGTTGCGCCAATAAAGAGCACACGCGCCAACAGCAGCTACATATTTGGCGCCAATCTACACTTAAAACTTTTGTTTCAAATAAAATATATATGAAACACTTCATTTAAAATCAAAACGCTTTCAAAATATTTTTATTCCAAATAATAAAGATTGGCGACACTTAAAAACCGCCAAGTCTGTCGCCAAGGTACCGTTAATACGTAAGTACCAAAAATAATTTAAACAAATTAATACTTCTATAGTAATTTGCAATTGCAATGTTCGCAATAGTACCTACGTGGAAAGTGTCATTTGACCAGATTTGACAATTATGTAAATTAAAAATTAATTTTTAAAGAAAATTAATCTAAATGTTAAAAGTGCTTTACAAAGACACAGTGAATCTTTAATCTTTTGCAATGTTCTTTAGTGAATTTAAATTTTCAAACATAATTTCATTTCACTTCATACATTTATTGCCATTTGTACGGGTATATTTTTAAGCGCCCTACATAACGTGGAATATAAGATGTAATTAACGTACTTTCATAAACATTTACCAATGAAAATTTTATTAAATATCATACTTAAGTCAAAAAATGAATTTGCGAGTGCTGTTGGGTGTATTAATACACGGAAATTTGTTTTATATTTTTAAAAAAAAATATCTAAATTTATAAAAATGAATCTTACAGCAGCATTTGCTATGCTTTTAAAATTGAGCCATACATTTTTTGTTTCTTATCCCACCAGACAGCAACATCTAGACCAAGTCTATAAATTCGTGTGGTCTCATGGAAGGAGAGAAAGGGATATGCAGCTTCTGTTGGGATAGAGCACCCGTAGGTAGAAGTCTGACTTAGTTCTGTGCGCCTGAAAGAGGGCAGTGCCTTTCAGGAGGACTTTTAGAGGGAACTACACTGGATTTGTGTATCGTATTGGTTTGTTTTGTTTTGCAGCTGTACAGTAACTTTGTGCACACTTTGGGCTAATTAGACAGGGACCTACAAATTCCTAGATTCCAACAAACATCTATGATTCGAATCTGAAGCCTGGTACTAAAGGCCAGAGCGCTTACCACTTGGCCATCAGTCCGCAGTAAGATAGCAGAATTCGACATATAGTAAAGGGGCACTTAAAATCCAAGAAATTTGCTTAACACCCTGCTTTAAAAAAACGGTTTTATTATTTCAGAGATTTCCCATTTTTTTTTTGTTGAACATCGATGCGACTCCTGTTCTACATTTGTATGTTACAAACAGCCCACCGATGGGCCATGGGGGAGAACAGTGTCTACTGGGAAGACGTTTAGGGGTAACTGCCCAGCATTTGCGTGTCGTCTAAACGAAAACTCAACCTAGAAAAAATAGAAAACTCCTACCAACAGCCTGATTATTGACGCGAGACCATATTCATAATTGCCATTGAATTTCCTCTTTTCTGAAAGCAATGACTACAACAACGCCATCGGAGGGATATTGTACATCACCAAACCCATCGAATTTGTTTGCGTTTTTTGAAATAGTGTCTACAACGAAGCCGCCAGCTAACTGGAACTCCCCGCCTTAATGCTCACCAGCGGCTCGCCTTGCCACTGAGCCACGAATCGGGCAGTCATACATTTAAATTTTACAAAAGCAGTACTTTGCAAATTTATTTATATTCAATAGGAGAAATATAGTATTAATCTTTCAATGATAGAATTAGATTAGAAAACTACATTTCACAACTTTCTAACTAAAAAAAACTTTCGAAACATGATGAGTCTACCTACCTAATACGAAAAACATTCAGAATTTATGAAATATTTTATAAATAAAACTATCGATTAAATTATTAAAACAAGTACATTTGATTTTAAGAATACTGAGATATATTTTTAATGGGTTTTTTTTCAGATGGTTAGTAATATGAAAACTTTGATTTCAATAGTATTTCGTAGCTGGTAACGATGACTAATTTTGTAATTAAAAACCAAAACCAAAATTGAAAAGGAAAACGTGCGGAAGAGGAAAAAGTAATCACCTGACCATTAATAAAGGTCACGAAGTCTTGCGAAATATGCGGGCTTGCTGCTTTTCAAACAAACCTTTAGGCCATTTTTTGTGAATCTGGAATTTAGTTGTGACCTAGATATTGGAAAAGCTAATATACAGTGGAAAAAAAAAAAAAAAAAAAGTAGAACATAAGGGTGAAAGGTTACTGAAAAAGTGTAACCGGTCTTTACACCTGATAAAATCATCATAGTGGTAGTAATCCCAAAAGTAATCAAGTAATTTTAATTTTTGTGGAAAAAATAGTTACTTTTAAGGTTTCTGGGAGAATAAATACATATATTCATCTATCTTGTTTCTGTGGAACTGATGCTAAATGTTTGATATTAAGAAAAAATGTTTAAGACTATGTTTGTTAATCAACCTAAAACTTAATTGCTTTTAGTGTTTCTTTCTAGTTCAAAGTTTCAATTGCTTTTAAAAACTGAATTCGTGAATTGTTGCCATTGTTTATCAATATTAATTTGTTTTAACATCGGATAGCCCTTCGTGTTACATTTAACACTACCGATTTACCAGTGTTGCTCGTGTTGCATAAATGTATGCCAAAGCATCCCCCACCAACAGGCGATAAGGTTTGGTTTGTCGCTCTACGGCCATTTTGTGCACGCTTTAGGCTAAATAGACTGAGACCTACAGTTTAATGGGGATTCCGAACTACTAACAAACATCCATGCCACAGCCAGGATTCGAAGTTGAAGCCTGTGGTACCAAAGGCCAGAGCGTTAGCCAATTGACCATCAGGCCGCCGGGCGATTAGAAGAGACCATTGTCTTGTCAGGAACCTTTGCGCGTCATAAGGGTGAGAAACCGGAAAACTCAACAAAGCCTGATTATCGCTGCAAGACACTTTACACACATTATGACAAACGCATCGAGTTTTCATTTCTGAAAGTAATGACAGCAAGGGATGACTTCTGTGGATTTGAGCCAGAGCCCAACTGCACGCATACCAACTGAGGCCCGAGTCGGGCATAAATTATTTATTATTTTTTATTATTTAACAATTTATAAAAATTAACCACAACAAGCAATTGTAAAGTTCTCATTCCGTTTTTTAACGTTTAAGGAAGGACTCTCTTGTATAATTAAACATTTCTACATGGAGAATAGGATTCGCTTCTAATTTTTTTTTTCTCTTTCTTTTTATCTTTCAGTTATACTTGAGAAATTGTTTAAAGATGCGGACAATAACGATGAAGATTGTCTTTTAGACTCAAGGGGGAACTAGACCACATTAAGTAAGGCATGAGAAAAATATTTGCTTATGCAGTCAAACAGCGTGGAATATATTACTATAAGCACATACGCATCAATTTTAAATGATGTCGGTACTTCCGAGTAAGATGAAAATTCAGTTTGCAAGTAACAAGATATACAAAATGAATTTTTCTTAATGTTTTTTTTCTCTCCGAATACTTGAGGCCGGGCATTTTAAAATTATATTGCTGTATTCTTGTGATTTCTAGCGTATCTGCTGAGGATTACAAATTTCTCTTAGGGTATGCTTCTTTAGACTTATATGCTTATTAAGGATAATCTTGCAGTTATTCATATTCGGTTACACAGTCAATGTCACCAAGCATTCATAGATGATTTCATGCTAATATTTTATATATCAATTTATATTTTCGATAACTTTCTAATAACACTTTAAAATTCATATATATATATATATATATAAGCAAGGTTCCACCTTGTCTTACCGAAACAATATAGCCAACGGGGAAGAATTCAAGGTTGATAGATCCTCCTTTCAAGGATGGGCTGACCCTTACGTTAGACTTTGGAACCGATAATTCCAGAGGGAGAAACAGAAAAGGGAGTGTGTCGAATAGGGTGAAGAGTTCCAGGCAGTACGGAGGGCACAAAGACCCTTAAACGAACTGGCTCTGAAGTTGATTTTGTAAATACTCGTTATAAAATTCTGTTTCGTGTGTTGTGCTGCAGTCTTAGCAAATTTTTAATAAATATGACAGGTAAACGTTTCTTATATTATTTAATGAAATAATTCAGTTTTATCCTGAAACACTGAATCAAGATCACATCCATATCCGTTGTACTGTATGTATTCTTCGTCATCGAATTTCATAATTTTTATTAACAATGCAAATTTAATGTGATAAATATAAAAATATCCCTGGAATTTCAAAAATTATTAGGTTTAATTCATATTTGATGAAAAGGGAGGGCCATATGCTGGATTTGAAATATTGTCAATAATATGTTAGACTATTACGTAATTTTTTTGCCCGTAAAGTGCTCTCTCGTTTTCTTTATGAAAAGAGGTACAAATAGCTAATTTTAAAAATAAATAACTTAGAATGGAATTATAAGAAATATGCGACTATTCTTATAATTAAATGGTTCCAAATTTTACAATTTAAAATTTTAGAACCGCAGTTGAAATGCAAAAAACAAAACTGAATTTAGGATAGATTTTATTTTACTTTATTTTTCTTCATATTCTGCACAAATAGATTAATGCTTAGGATTGTAACCGTGCTTCCTCCTACACGCTGTCAAGAGTGCCCTTACAGCTTCAGGAGAAATGGTCAGTCGGCCTCGAAATTTTCAACCGAGAAGAAATACTGCGCAACCTCCACTCCCACTGAGAAACTTTTAGTTTATAGTCTCTCATCCCGAGAGGAAATATTTTTAGAGCAACCCGGCGTATTAGTTGGCCTGCAGACTCTCACCCAGAGCGGAAGTATATTTCGCGCACTATGCGCTTATCCGAGTATCGGGTTGTTGGTTTAGAAGTGAAGCCCTACCACGAATCTATAATTGTCTGTCTTTAAGTGTGTTAAATATTGCATGCCTCTAATTGTATATGTGTGGTATTTGTACTTGAGGTACAGGTTGGAGAACTCACAGCTTTATATAAATCAAGGGGTATATTGTTTGAATGAGCTACTTTTTAAGAACAGGATATTACTTGATAGATTGAAAGTAAAAACCTAGGTAAATCAGGTAAATGACTTTTGAGATCAACTTTAATGATTTTAGATAACTGAAAATGCTTGTTATAACTTACAAACATAGGAAAATATTAGATGAAGACTTCTTGTTTTGCAATTTAAAATGTCTAATCAAATGATACTTCCGTTTTTGTAATGATAACTTTTTAACAATCACATCATGATTGTAAGAAAAGCCACTTTACAGTGACAATAAAACCTACCTGAACCTAGTGAAAGCATTCTTACCTAAATTTGAATTCAATCATTTTTGACAATTATTGATAGCATAACTAAAAGGTCATCAGAAGGATTAAAATGATAACTTAACACACAAAATTCTTGTAAAATAAAATTCATAACTAACATAATCAATTTATCTTTACTTCATTAGGCGAGATAATTCAAAATATTTATGATTTGCGCTTCAGTCTTATAAACTTTTATGTTAAAAAATGTCTTTAATTTATTAGCAGATGCAGTAAAAGATTTTAATTTCATATCAATTTAGACAACAATTTGGAGTTAATGGATTAAGTTTTTAATTTACAAATAATTTCAAGACATATTAATGTAAATACCAGGAATTTACAATGGGGTAATTATTAGAAATCCCAGAGCTATAAACTATTTCGATTAAATCAAATAACCTTCAGGTGTGAGTGTGGTTGAAATATCGTGATAATTATAGTTGTATAATACGATAAATAAATATCGCAATAAATATCAATATAACATAATCGAAAATGTTTTAAACATCATACAACTTGATTGGACATCTCAATAACTTCCCTTTATTAGAAGCGCTGTGAAATTTCGAACAGTATTTTATGTTTCAGTTTAACAACCAAATTTCAAATGAGATTTATGCAAGTTAAAAATGAATTCGGATAAGTAAAATTTTAGCAAATAAATTAAATAGTTAAAAAAGGAAAGACAATTTATTTTGATAAATAAATGATTTTTGATAAGAGATTTATATAAATTGGAATATTTAAGGAATAAATGAGCTACTTACCCATAGAATCGGGTACGGGTTTTAAATCCTTCATGGTGCTTTTGTCTAAGCACCTGTTTCAGGTCCTGAAAAGTAAATTCAAATATAAGACTTTCAGAACGAATTCAAAAAGAACGAATTCAAAAAGAACGAATTCACAAAAAACGAATTGAACGAACGAAACGACTTTAAGAACGAATTCAAAAGAAATTGATTAAAATGCATTTAATTTAATTATAGTGTTTAAAATCGTTAGGATATTTTCAATTTTCGAAATAAATCTTAAGAAAAATAACGATCTTGGAATATAGATTAATGATTAAATCCAAATTGAAAAATATATAATTATTACACAGTTAGTGGCGAAATTAATTGAGTAGAAACTTAGTTATGAACGTAAGAAAATTGTAAGAAGGTTGTCTTTTCCTATGTAGATGTACTTTAAACTGTAGGTCCCGGTCTAATTAGCCTAACGTTTGCAAAAAAAATGATCGCAGAGCGACATACCAAACCTATGTAGATGTTTATCATTTCCAGGTGGCGCTGTTAAATGCAAACAATCTTTAAAATTGGGCAATATTGTTGGGTATGAAAATTTCTTTAAATTAGAAAAATATTACTTAATAAATATCTTAAATAAAGTAGTAATGATAAATTTAATTTATTTTTATTATGATTCATAGCATTCTGAATTAGATTCATTCGCTAATAGTAAACGATTTTAATTCCGAATTTTGACGTCGCGACTGATGCCAAATCCATTATGATAAATTCCCAATCCACTGTAAAATGAACAGTTGAATATTCGCTATTTAAATTAAAACTATTGTGATGTTAATCTTAAAAGCAATTACAAAAGGGGTAAATGATGAAATAGGGGTTTTGTATACTTAGCAGGCGCATGATTCTATAATAAGGGTAATTTGTATGAATAAAGATGGAATTTTCAGTCGGCAAAATAATTTTACAATGATCTACATTAAAGTAAAAATTCTCAAAAATATGGTTTAATTTTTTTATTTAAATTAAGCCATATTTAATAATATTTTACAATTATTATTTATTTATTTTAATTATCTATTTTAAGTGAGTACATATCGCAATAATTCAAAAATTCAAAGCACTATATTTTTTGGTAAATTTTAGCAAAAGAATTAGTTGTTTTAATAGTGAAAAACCAAGTTGATTGTTCAAAAATTAATAAAAACAAAGATGAAACGGATTAAATTTAAAAATCGTTAGCATCGAACTACAAAAGAAATCGAAAGGAATTATCAGAATAAAAAGATAATTCAAGATTAATTCCGAAGAAAACCCTGTAGATATGCTTGCATTATATACAATTTTAACCTAAATTCTTAAGAGTATTTCAATCGTCTTCAGCTGCACTATTCTTAGCCCGGTGGATTATTTAATTAAATCGAACAATTTCACAATTCAGTGATTGGTAGTATAACTTTCCCATATTTATGAGTCGTCAATATGAGTTATATGATGATATGATTTATGAGTCATAAAATATGCTAGATTTAAACATAGATATTCTATTTCATTATGTAAAAAGGGTAATAAAACTTCATAACGTTAAAAATTTTGTAATAATTTAAACTGCTTTAAATAAGCTTTTTCCACTTTAAATAATTGAAAAATTATTACATTTAAACCAGAGTATTTTATAGACTTTATATATTTTCGTATTCATTTGAATTTTTGGTTGTCAACTTAAAATTGGTTTGTCGTTCTGTTCACATTTTAGATTAATTAGACTGGGGTCTACAGTTTTAACGTGGATTCCGAACCACTCACAAACGTCCTTGCCACAGCCAGAATCCGAACCTGAAGCGAACGAATAATTGTTTCAATATAGAATTTTGACGCATTAAAGCCAAATAAACGTTTATCTTATATAATTTAATATATAAGATACTATAATTTAAGCCACTATAATTCAATATATTCATAAAAAATCCACGTAAAAATTCACAAACGGTTTTTGAAAATTAAAAGCAGAGAGAAATATAATAACTTAGTATTAGTCTAGTTCGTAAAAATTACTAAAAAAATCAGATTCAATTATTTCAAATCAATGTCATAAAATTCAAATTAAAAGAAAGAAATATCAAACTAAAAAAGTCAATAAAATTTCACATTTTGTTTTAAATAATGAGTGTCGTAAAAAGTTCAGTAACTGTCAAAATGATTTAATATCAAATAAATGAAATTAATATTTTTGAATCGTCTTATAAATGCATAAATGGAAATAAGGGCATTCAAAATTAAAAATAAAATCAGGAACCACATGAGAAAGTATTCGATTTGCGAAGATTAAAATATTAGGAATAATTAAAATATTTATAAAAATGACGCCATTAAATTTCAATTTTTACAATTAATATTTGAATCATTCATTTTTAAAATTCAAGTTAATAAAAATTTTGAATTTAAAAATGATTAATATAGTTGAATCAATAAATAAAATTACATCCAAAGTTTAGTTACATTGCTTCTATGAAATGGTTATTAAAGTAAACAATTTCTTTTAATAGTTTACATTCGTAACAAATATAAACATTGCACACAAAAATTAACTTATCAAAAATTTTCTTCCGGAATTTACAACTTATATTTGACAGATTAAATTAAAATGTAACGAAAGTAAATTCCAAATTAATTTTTTTTTTATTTTGTGTACATATTTATATAAAAGTGAATTATCAGGCTTTTTATAGTATCCAAGAAATTATCCTTTTTAGAATTATTGCTAAAACCTTAATTCCATGAAATATAACCATAACATAGTTTTAATGTATTAAAAATGGCCAAAGAAACATTAACATTTAAACAAACATTTAACACAAATTGTAAGCATTTTTATAAACAAATTTAACAACATTCCCAAAACGTAAATAAGCAAATATATACAACAAATGAAGTAAACAAGTCAAGCTATATCCGTAAGTATTATTAAAGTTTATTTACCTTCCAAAATGTTCTCACAGAATTCGACTGTTGCTACTCATTGAGTTCGATGCGCAAATGAAGCAGACTTAAAATCTGCTACCACCAAACGATTATCTAATAGTTAAAAAGCACCTTTGCATGTGCGGCCTCCTAATGATTCTAAAAGAGCAGACGATTTTCAGATTTTCTTCTGTCGATGTGGAAAGAGATTCTATGCTCCGAGAACCGTACGTGTATACGCAGGACTGAATCCTCCCTCCTGATTGGCGGAAAGGGCTTGTTAGGCACAGAACCTGTCCTTCACACAGTGTGCAGTGGAAGAGGAAGAGGGGAAGGCTGAGTTTGTGTTTACTCCAAAGGAATGCACGGCGAAAAAAACCGGTTTCGGGTTCCTGTTTCGAGAGTGCGAAACCTTTTCGCTTATCTTTTTTACCTTGCCGCCGAGTTCCTACCTGTTGAGCGTCGGGGTTGCCAGAACTATCCGATTATCGCCCTGTTTTGTTGCTTACTAAACATTTTTTTTTTTTTTTTTGATCGTATAAAAAATGTGTAGAAATACAAGTTTGATAATAGATTTTGCAATGTTTCTATAAGTATTTTTTTTTTTTTTCAAATTTATTTACGTGAAACAAGAAAACAAACATTATTTAATAATGGAATTGTGGTGTTGTGATTATTAATCTTTAAAAAAAAATAATAATAACAAATAATAATAATAATAATAAATAAAATAAATAAATGAAGGAATAAAAAGTATAGTAGAGAACAATAAAATTATAGGTTTTAAAAATAATAAATAGCGATTGTAATAAATAGGTATTTATTTGTTATGGTATTTGATATCAGTTTTAGAAAATGAGTATATAATATCAAACTTGTGATGAATTTTAGTGATCTTAAATTTTTTTATATCACATTCTTTTTATGTATATGTTTGTACAAGTTTGATAACAGATTTTGTAATGTTTCTATAAGTATTTTTTAAAAATTTATTTATGTGAAACAATAATATGCGCATTATTTAATATTGGAATTGTGGTATTGTGATTATTAATTTTGGGGAAAAAAATTAATATAGGAATAAAAAGTATATTAGCGAACAATAAAATTATAGGTTTTAAAAATAATAAATAGCGATTGTAATAAGTATGCATTGATTTTTTATGTTATTTTATATCTGTTTTATAAAATTAGTGATATAATATCAAACTTGCAATGAATATTTATGTTTTAAAAATTTTTATGTCACATTCTTTTTATGCATATGTATAAAAAAATTATTTGTGAAAAATTACAAGATTCCGATACATTTGAAACAAGAAAAGTAATAAATATAAAATGAAATTTTATGTAAAAATATCTTTTGATTTCGATATTTTTATTTTTATTTTATTTTAATCTAACTTTTTAATACCAATTTATGTTTTTTGTCTAGCTTATTCTATTGTTATCCCAATACATTTATTTAGAATAATTAACATTTTAGCAACCGAATACGTACAATAATTTTTTTTACGAATAATTAACATTCTTATTGTAATTAACATTAACGCAGCCAATCTTTCTGCATCAATTTTTTTAATTATTATAAAATATCGGCACTTAAATTTTGCTTAACCACTGTGTGCCATTCTATTGTGTGAAATGTATTTTATTTTCCTTAAAATTTTTTTATTTAATTAAAAAAAAAAAGCAAGTAACAATTGTATCACAAAAGTTTAATTTGATACATAAATCTCATGAATTTTACGTTATCTCAAAAAAAAGTGATAAATCATTAATATTTAATAAAACTTTTTTGTAAATCTTGACCTCGTATTCCACTAGTGTTTGATATAAATAGCTCAGAGACGAGTATGGAGAAATAACGCCTTCCGGGAGGATTCATAAGGGCAACTGTCTCTCATATGTGAGTCGTATTTTAGAACATGCAAACTCATTAACCAACATGGCTGCCAACATTTGTGAAGTCAGTGGTTGCAACACATGTCACCAGCGTATTGAAGTCTGTATCAACCTTTACTTTTAGTTGTGCATATTATTACATTGCGATATAAGGACAATTTTAATCTCATGCAAAGATAATTGATAATGAAAATTATTTTTATGAAATAGACCATTAAATTTCAATAGTAATTTACACTATGTGTTTTCATCTAGTAGGACAAAGATAGGAGTGAATTTTGTTCTAATTTGTTTACATTTGTAATTCAAGTTTCACTCTGATATAGAGATAATCATTAAAAGATTAGAGTGAAATTGGAATTACAAATGCTGATATGAGGTTTTTTAATTATTTAAATATTTTATTTTTACTACACGCATATTTTTATGTGTAATGATTATGTAATGAACATTTTTATGATATTTGTAATGATATTTTTTAAGATATTTGTAATGATATTTTTTTATGCTATTTGTAATGATATTTTTATGATTTGTTGGCAGTTGAAAATTATTTGAAAAAATTACGATTATTTCAGTTCAAGTTGAAAACATTTATAAATTTTTTAAATTATCCTGCTTTTATAGCTGTTTAATATTTAAATTTTGAGTTTCATTTCGTGTTTTCTTGGATTTAATAGCTAAAATCTTAAAAGCCCTAAATTTGTTTCATTTTTTCCATCTTTTCTTTAAATTCAATTTAATAAAATTTTAATCTAGCTACCAAATCTTAAGAATTTATAACAAATATACAAATTATATATATATATATATATATACATAATTTGTATATTTGTTATAAATTCTTAAGATTTAATTTGATATAGATGGAAAATTTAATGATATAATGGTAAAAATGCAATAATTATTTATGATAATTATATAATAATTCAAATTTGACCTTTAGTTATTTGTATAATTTATTATATATATATATATATAATAAATTATACAAATAACAGTAACATAAAAATATTTAAAATATTTAATCTTGGAACGTATAAGGAGAAAAACAATTTCTTCTACAAATTATAGATATTTAATTTTTCTTTGTTTTATTTACTTTCATTCAAAAATTTTCTAATCTTCAAAAATTAATTTTAATAACCCATAATTAACATTCAAATGAATTGAATTAAAATTATTTTAACTTTTATTTTAACTGATTTATTTCACAATTGAAATTGAATTGTCTATTGTTTTATTTCCTTCAAATGTAAATTACACCAATTAAGAATACAATACAATTAAAAACAATGTATAGCCTTTTGTAAAATATACAATAACAAACATGATTAAGATACAAGCAATGAATAGCAAGCACTACTATAGCTGAATAAATAAATCTAAAAACTATTACAAAATAAACAAAAATCAATTACTTTAAGTGAAATGGCTGTGCTAAATCCTGTTGACATTAGATCGACTAGAATTTAAATTAAACAATTTGATATCAAGTAGTACTACTTTTATTGTTTTTGATTTGCTCCTAAAGGATTTGAAACAATTACGAATGATCTAGATTTATTTTTAACTATTTACGCAGATTTCCGCAATTCTATTTTATATTCATCTAGTATGTATTATCTGAATAAAACTAAAGCTTTGAGTGTGTATTTGTGTGTTTTATAATTTAAAAACCATGATAATCATTTTTTGGAATCCGTTATAATTTTATAAAAGAAATCTAATTAATTATTTTAATTGAATGGAAACTGTAGTTTTTGATAGTTAATATGAGAAAAATTGGAATACGTGAAATAATTCGGTTTCTAGTTTTTATACATAATTAAATATTTTTATTTATCCATTTTAATCTAATGTTTTTAATTAATTATAAATTTATGTATAAATTTGTAATACAAAAATTTATGTTAAACTATGTTGTTTTTTTAATTTATTACTGTTTTCCATTAATTTATGTCTTTATTATTAATCTTGGACTTTAACTTCAGAGTTTTTATTTTAAAGAAATTTTAGATGGAACATAGATTTTTTTCCAAATAGAATTCGTTTACAAATATTATTGATCGAATTGTGTAAAATATGAAGTGAAAGAACAAGGTTATATTATGCAGTAATAAAACTTTTCTATTTTTTTATTTTTCTTTATTTTGCCAACTTTACTGATGTATATCTGATTCTTTAATTTCAGGGCTTTTAATTTGATAAAATTTCAAATGGATCACAGATTGATTTATTTTCAAACAGAATTCTTATTATAAACATTCTTGATCAATTGTGTAAAATATGAAGTAATATTATGTAGTAAGTTAAACTTTTTTTTATTTAGAATTTTTTTTCTTGATTTAGCAAACTTTACATGCATTTCTGAGACAATATTTATCAAAGTAAAAAATATAATGTTATTTATTAAATATAAGCTTAGATGGAACACAGATCTTTAATTCCTTGAAATTCCTTTTCAAAAACAATATGAGCACCTGTATTTTGTGAATACAGGGGCTCATATTGTATTTGAAATGTATACTAATTTTGTATTTGAAATGTATACAATTTGTATACTAATTTTGTATTTGAAATGTATACAATTTGTATACTAATTTTGTATTTGAAATGTATACAATTTGTATACTAATTTTGTATTTGTATACAATTTGTATACTAATTTTGTATTTGAAATGTATACAATTTGTATACTAAGTTTGTATTTGAATATACAATTTGTATACTAATTTTTTATTTGAAAATACATTTATTGATATAATGAGAGAATGATTATATTAAAAACTGCTGAAAAAACCCTATCTATATCGAGCACCTCGTGTTCTATTAATGCCATGAACATTTTATGACTCAAAGGAAAATGTTGTCTTCCAGAGGTAACAACCCCTCATTTGAGTGGTATAGAAGAGACTATTAATTTGAAACTTTAAACAATTTGCTACAATCGCCATCGAATCGACCCTTTTTGAATGTAATGTCTGCAACAAACATTACCAGTTGATTTACGATTGATGCTAGATGTACGTTACCACTGGATCATAAATTATGTAACTCTCAGACTAAAGAAAATTAATTTTTATTATTAAATTATAAAAACAGCTTTATTTAATTTATTATTATTATTGTGTTTTGTGTAAAGATACCAATTTGTGTACGTTGTGGCATAGGATCAATTCCCTTCACCTTTGAGATACTGGATGTGCAAGTCTATCTGGTTTTTTTCATTTAAATGAAGGAATCTTTCTCTTCCCCCAAAAAAGAGATTTTTTTGCCATCGCAGTTGTGTTTCATGTTTGAATTTGTCCTTTGGTTGCACAAGGTCCCACGTAATCATTGTTCATTTCAATACTGATGAGACAAGGGCAAATGTATCGCATTTAAAAAGAGTTATAGAATTACGTTTCCTGACATCGTTTCGCGATTTTCTAATAAACGTGTCAACCAGTATTATGTGCTCTCATACTAAACATTCTTTAAACATTTGTTCAGGAAAGGGATGTTTATTCTAAGAAATATGCGTAATAATTTTTATATATGTAGCTAAATATTTTATATAGTTTAAAATGTGATCTATATTTCCTATATATCTTCCCGCTATCCAAACTAATTAATTACAAAATTCAATAGGAGGAAATAACCCCCTGTAAAATTAATTAGAATTCTAGATTGTCGATATAATTCTAGATCCTTTAAATACAGTTATAGAATTATGTTTCAGTCACTTATTGGCAAAGATTTTCTAATAAGCATGTCAACTAGTGTTAAGTGTTCTCATACTATACATTTAAAAAAAATATTTGTTCAGGAAAGGGTTTTTTTTATACTTAGAAACATGTGTAAATACGTGTAATTAATATATATATTGCCAACGGCCGTACCATGCTGAATATACCGGTTCTCGTTAAATCACCGAAGTTTAAGCATCATTGGGCGCGGTCAGTACTTGGGTGGGTGACCACCTGGGAACACTGCGTGCCGTTGGCAAATTTGGGACCTGAATGGCCGAGTGTCTAGCGCTCTGGCGCTCGGCGCCACAGGTTTCGGGTTCGAATCCCGGCGGTGCCATGGATGTTTGTAGTGGTTCGGAATCCACTTTAAGCCGTAGGTCCCGGTCTTCTATGACTGTAAGAGCGTCACGGAGCAAAAGTCAGGCTTCTACCTACGGGTGCTCCATCAGAACAGAAGCTGCTTCCTTCCCCTTCAATCATGAGTCCATATGGGCTCGTGGGCTTGGCCAGCCAAGTGGTATAAGAAACAACAACAACAACAACATATATATAATTTTTATACTTGTTGTTTAATGTTTTCTATAGTTTAAAATGTGATCTATATTTCATATATATCCTCCGATTTTTCAAACAATTTAATTGCAAAATTCGATAGAAGGAAAAACTTGTAAAATTAATTAGAATTTTAGATTGTAGATCTAATTCTAGATAATTTAGGAAGAGTTATAGAATTATGTTCCAGTCACTTCCTGGCATCGTTTCTCGATTTTCTAATAAACATGCCAACTTGTATTAAATATTCTCATACTATACCAGGGGTGGCCAACCCGTGACCCACGGGCTGCATGCCCGGGGGTCAACGGCCTTTAACGTTTTTCTGGTCCGTGAGATTTATCATACTTTTACAAACCATATTTATTTCATAATGGTCAAAGTAGTGAAACCCAATGTATTAAAAAATGCAATATTTGGGCATTCATATATTCAAAAATTAACTGTTGAATTGACCAAACACAAAACACGTTCAAACATAACGGACGCTAACCTGCAACACCCATTACGATGCGCAAGTACCAAATTGAGATCGATTTGCAAAAGTTAAGTAAAAGAGTGGAGAAATAAATATATTGCACTAGTAAAATAAATATTTTTCAATATTTCATTTTTTTAAATTTGGTTTATATTTATATATTTTTTATATTTCATTTTTAGTGTTTTATATTTCTTTACAATGTGCGTTTAGTATCATTATCATTATATTATCTATGTTTACACGTAAGAATAATGGTAAACAAAATAATAATAATTCAATTTGTTTCAATTTTTCACTCCAAAAAAGTGTCTATGGTGGGTTTTAATCTAATATGGGGACATTTAATTTTATATGCGGAGTTAGGATGCATTTCCAAAGTGGCCCGCGGGATCATTCGGGTTATTCTATGGGGTCTCTGTACTATGTACTCTGTACTAATTTGGGTCTCTGTACTATGTACTCTGTACTACTTTGGGTCTCTGTACTATGCAGTTTTTTAACATTTATTCAGGAAAGGGTTTTTTTTTATCCTAAGAAATATGCGTAATAATTTTTATACTTGTTGTTTAATGTTTTATGTAATTTAAAATATAATCTATATTTCCTCCCATTTTCCAAACAAATTAATTGTAAAATTCGTAAAGGAAGTAAATAACCTTTTGTAAAATTAATTAGAATTCTAGATTGCAAAAAATGTATTTTCATGTTTAAAATATTTAAAACAATGCAATCTCAAGAAAAAATATTGAGAAATATGGTATCTTTATTTTTTATTTATTTCTGATAAAGCATATTTCATCAACACAAAAATCGTGTAGCTTTTTCCTTTTGTGTTATGTTTTATTCATGGAGCGTTTCATATAATTTAAAATTATCACCTAAATCGTCCAATATAGCTAGACTTTTGCACAAATTTCGATACAATCTATTTTTTGTTTTGGGAAAGGAGGATAAACTAATAAGTTGGTTCAGATCACATAGAAATTCAGACAATTGCGACAGAATTAGAAATGAATTTCTCATGAAACTTACAGATTATCTTTCTCATGCCTAGAAAAGTGTGAGGATTTTGTAACAAAACAGCTCAATAAGTCAATCAATCGAGCCTAATCCATCTTTTACACGATAAAAAAAACACCATTATTTGCAGGGACATTTCATCCGTGTAATATTGCGTTCCTAATTTTGTATTTAATAATTTTAAACACTAATTATTCATGTAATTAATAACTTTGAGAGAGTGAAATTTCACACATAAATATTTATCATTCATTATCGCAACGTTCAGTTTTTGTCCTAACGCATTTAGAAAATGCCAGCGATTTCATTCCATGCCACTCTTTTTTCGGTTTCTTCTACGCTCTCATAACCATCGTGCCGAACGCCCTTTGGCGAAAACTTTCACTTCTGTTTGGCGACCGTTTCCGACCACTCGAGTCTTATAACCCTCAATTTCTCTCACCTGAGTGGACCCAATGTTTGTTGCTGTTTCTCTGAGCAGCGACAGTTCATTGTAATCCAGTGAGATGTGCCAACAGTCCATTGATAAATATTGAAAAAGATAGTGATTCCCTCACTATTTTGTGCCAATTCTCTTCTAGTGGCATGCGGGCGAAATTGAATTTCGATCGTTAATTATGAAATGCAAATGCAAATTCGTGCCGCGGGATTTATATTGCAACTCCTGACGTAAGTTTCACCTGACTTTCCGTTTCGGTAGATTTTTTTTTTCTCCACATAAAAGCTGTCTGTGCTTTGGCCTCGTGTTATTCAGAAGAAAGCAGGAGTTTTTATTTTTACGTTTTGCTACGAGAAATTATTACTATTGAAGCATTTGGGTAAGTTGTGTTTTTTTTAAACTAATAACTAAATTAATATTTAATAATCAACTCGGGGTTGTTCAATTTTAATTACTTTGAAAATAAAATTATTTTTAATTAATGATTCTGAACTATTTTTACGGTACAAATTCTTTTAAATTTTTTTTTAATTGCGTTCTAACTCTATATACAAGTTCTGTAATTCATTCTTAAATTCCTGTATTTTTTTTTAATTAATAATACTGGTATTTAAAAATCACTGATCATTTCTTTCTAAACTTATTAAAAAAAAAATCTTTATTTACCATGAAAAAATAAAACCGATATGCTTTATTGTAAAATTTTATGCTGATCATTCTTGTCTGTATATCAATGATACAATGGAGTTAGAAGTTTTAACCAATGCTGTTATGAGCGTTTATGCTGATAATGTACAAGTGAACGTGCATTAATTACTATTCGTGACATAATTTGATTAATTTTAGTGAATATATCTATGCTAATAATTTTAACCGGTTAATTCAAAAACCTATTATGTTTTTCTTTCGAAATATTTACAATATTAAATGTTTTGAAAGGCATCCAATAATTTATTAGAATCTTTGGTTTAACTTGCCGAGTATATGTGTTTTGTTTTAACATTAGAACTTTAGTAGTTAGAGCCTAAGAATTTAGATAAATAGCATGAAACTAAATTTAGAATATTCGTATTGCTGTCTATTTTACATGAGATATTAGTTCCATTAAGCTTGAAATTATTGCCCTTTCTACAATAAATTATTAATTAGAAAATTCCTCTTGTATTAAATGTCCTTGATAATTTAACTATTCTACAATGAAAATCCTTCAAGGGTGTTCTCTATTTGATGATATTTCTTTTGCTTATATATTCTATTGGAAGGAAAAAAAATCGCTCCAGTATATACAAACAAACGTAATATTTTTAATGTTATTGTGTAAAAAGAAAAAATCACTGACTCATCTTAACAGCTGTATTCTATTCGGAGCAACTTGGAGTTTTCAAAGCGGGAACAGATGTTTATCGAAGGTTTGCTTATACATCTGCTCTTAACTATAAATTAATAATTCTGTTACAATAAAACTCATAAGCATTAGTTATACAAAAAAGAACTAAACATTTTCTGATTTAACGTTTTTTGTACAGATATTTTTCAAGATGTTCGTTCGTTAATTCGCAAATAACAGTGCGAGGATTTTAAACAAAATATTGCATAAGCAAAATAAAAATTCATTTCCATTTACTATGATTTTAACGTTTAGAATATAAATTAAAAGAAATGGTTTTGTTTACTTGATGTGGATTGTTAATGTAAATTTCCTGAATCTATGGGATTTTTAATTCAATGCCAATATTGTTTTAACCAATTTGAAATTTAAAAAAAAATGGCCAATGTTTTTTTTTTTTTTTTTTTGTTTAACTAAATCAAAGCTGCATTTATTTAAATGACTATTAAACTTTGAAAGAACTATTACACGCGAACTTAGATACATTTTTGAAAATGAAACGCTAGTTTCAGTCAAGATCATTTTTATACATGTCTGTTGAAAAAATTAAAACAATTGAAGCCAAGCAATTTAAAGCATTACAAAACTGAATCCTAAAAAGGATTATTTTAACTGTTGTAAGCTTGTTTGGAGATACAGCATCCTTTAAGTAATAAGTCATAAGAATCTACCAAAGACTTATTTAAAGGCTTCTCCTGGTGGTATAATTTGCCATTGGGATTTATAAATTTTACATTTGCAATATTTACTCTAGGTATCATTGCCTTTGTAATATTACTTGAAAGACAATTACTTTTAATATATAGAGGTATCTGTCGGTTTAGGCTTGTTTACATAAATTTTGTTACTAGTTTAATAACATTTCCATACCTCAGTTTTTGATGGAATAATCCCTGGATTTATCGTATTCGGCACGAAGTTACCTATGATGTTATTTGTTAATCATTAATTTTTAATTGCAGAGTTATTTTCATTGCTTTTAAACTGCATTTTCTGTTGATAAAAAATACTTGAATTGCAATCTGAATGTAGAGTTAAATTTTTCTGCATTTTAGCCAGCAAGCAAATGTTCTGTGCTAAAAACTATACCATATGTTATTTTCTTATTTATAAGATTTGACTCGAGTGTAAGGAAGATTCCAATATAAGAATCTATTAATTCGTTTAAAACAAAATTGATATTATTGGTAAAGCTTTAAAACATTTAATTCAATGTTTACTAACAATATTAAATATATAAATTCGATGGTTCTAAAAATCAACCCACCTGGGTTTTAGAATTACATAATTCAACTCTTGTGCAACTCTTGCTCTCTTCGAAAGGAATTCTTGAACTTGCATCAAATCTTCAGCTGTTTTGACTGTAAAATCACCTAAAATCAGTTAAATTAACTCGTATAATTCTCCAGTAAAGTATATAAATACAGGATCGTGATCAAATTGTCTTATCTTTGGATAAAGTAAGTGTGGTTTCGCAAGCATACATTTGTTACAGATGACTATGTCCCTCATTATATATTTTGACTGTAATTTACTCCAATTTGTAATTATAAGGTTCTTTTCTTTCGAATCTGTAGTCTAAAGTATTACGCTTCGTATGGAAATATTTTCAAATTCCTCAAGGTCTGTAACCGCCATACCAGCGAAACGAACGCCAAACCCTCGTAAATCCTTCTTTTTCCTCAATACTTATAATCCATAGGTGCGTTAGCTGACCTAGAAGCCATAAACCTAACATGCGGGCCCACGCCTACAGAAAGCATGGACATGCCAACATCAACAATGATGAGTCGAATATTTTTGCACTGATTAGACATGCCTCAATACCGACGAACTGAGGTTTATTCCTCTTCCAGAATTTCAAAATTTCCTTTAAAAGAGCGCGTCGGAGCTGCTAATATATTCCAAGGATTTTCGAGGAAGGTTAAGGCATAAATTACCTACTTTAGACGCTTGCGGAGTGGTTGGGAGAATAGTGTGGGAAAATCGTGAATTTGTTTTTTACTGCTGTGTACATCTCAACAGCATGCACAATCTCCAGACTTGACATTTCTGTTATCTAGTGAAGGTTTAGAATTTTAAATTGAAACATAATGTTTAAAATTAAGAAACTCGACAGCATAAATTTTGATAATTTTTTTATTTTAATGTTATATAAAATCGGTGTAATTCGTGAATTAGATTTTTCTGTAAAAAGGTATAGTGTTCATTTTTTTTTTTAAATAAAAAAACCGAAAAGAATTCCATAGTTTTAATTTCAGTTTTAAGTTCATAAAGTATAAATTGTCACGGCAAAACTATTATTGAAACTGATCTAAAAATATTGCAATGTAAGAAAACTTCTGGATTATGTGGAAGCTATACTGGGGCCTGATGACCCAGTGACTAGCACTCTGGCATTCGGTGCCACAGGTTTCAGGTTCGAATCCCGGCGGAGGCATGGATGTTTTTAGTGGTTCGGAATCGACTTTAAACCCTAGGTCTCTGTTTAATGACTTAAGTGTCGGGCATAAGGCTGACAACCTCATTCCGTAAAAAGAAAACTTCTTCTGTCTCGAAATCAGCCAGTTGGCAGACGGCCTTGGCCACGATGAGGCTGTTGCGCCAATGAAGAAAATTATACTGAATTTACAATCTTTTTCCCATTGGAACAAACCGAAATGAAATACATCGAGGTCGACGATCCCGTTAGAGCTTTGTAAAAACGCTTAACATAGACATGTATTTTTCAAATTAGTCTATTACCTACTTGGGAGGAAAAGAAATTTCAACCCATTCTGAGTTTAGAGCGGCTTGATGGCTAATTGGCTGGCGCTCTAGCCTTTGGCACCCACAGGCTTCAGATTCGAATCCTGGCGGTGGCAAGGATGTTTATGAGTGGTTCGGAATCCACGTTAAACTTAAGTCCCAGTCTAATTAGTCTAAAGTGTACACAAAATGACGGTAGAGCGATAAAACAAACCTCCTTAGTTTAAAAGCCCCAATAGATGCGAAAAATATCAATAAGAGAATGTAAATAGATCTATTCTATAACTAAAATCCTTTCGGCATTGTTTCCGACAGAAAATTACAACGTGCAAGATACAGAAATACCTGTTAATTATTACCTCATTAATTATACCTGTATCTTAATTACTGTTTGATAGAATTCGTTTGAGATAAATTAGTTTTTTTTGATTGAAATTAATGTCAAATATAAAGTACGATTTTTGGATGTAATTTGACTTGATACTTTCACTCGCATACAGATTTCGTAGATAAAAAATTAGTACTTATTTGACACTGAAAGTGTGTTACTTAAAAGTGTAGTGTTAATCGTACGCATTCTGACTAATTCAAAAGTGAAACCTATTTGATGAAGATGCTTTGCAAAATTACAAATGCCATGATCACTTCGGATCAAATATTCTCTAATTTTAAAGCAATTACAATTAAAATAGTACCTTCTCAAACATTATAGGCTAACTCGACACTTTTGTCATTGTTTAAAAAGAATTGAATGCAAAATAAATTTCTGTTTCTGTGTGGGTCAACAATGTTAATATTACTTTCGTCTGGATTAATGAAGAATGCTTACAGAAACATCAATTTTAAATTAATCATGTTTAATGAAATGGTTAGATTTTCAATCTTACGAAAGTAAACTCAAATTTATACTTCTACTTGAATTGTCGAAAATAACACGCATCTGAAGGACAATTGTTTTAAGGTGGTTAAATAAAAAGTAAAATAAACTCAATGAAGTCGTCAATCCATTCATTTTAGACTTGCATGAAAACTTCAATGGGAAATATTAGAGTTTATGGTAACTAACGTACGGTATGCAAAAACTCTCTATTGGCTGAGACTTCAGACATTTTTAATTTTTCAGTAGCAGTAAAGTAAGGTTTTACGTCCATATTGTTATTTACGAAATAAACCTCGACTAATTTTGAAATTGGAGTGAAAAAACTTTACTTGTGCCTAATGTGTGGATAGAACTGGTTTCTCCAAAAAATAAAACGTAGAAAGTCTTCAATAAGTTCTAATGATGTAGAAGCACATTATCCACAATAAAATATTCGATTAACCCATACCGCTGTCCGAAAGTCTACTTAACCCGGGAAGTAATATCTCTTTTTAAAAAGTATTACTTTCGATTATCCAAACAGGTTGAATAAATTAACAAATGAAAAAAAACGATAATCACGTTTACACCCGCACGCGGCATTTTACGCCCTAAGATATAGGATGCCCTAAAAAAACATCGGTGCTGTGTAAAGTCCTACAAACGCGGAGGAATGTTTTTACAATTAATTTAAAAAATCGACTTCAAAGAGTGCAGTTTTGTCACTTGGTTTAAGAATTATGCTTGTTTTAATAGGACTGTTTCTAAGGCTCTGTTCTAAGATATGGATCCCAAGAAGTAGTCTAATTGTTTTATGTGACGGAAACTAGTTTTTAGAATTTTTAATGAGTTCACATTAAGTTCTCGATGCAGGTTGTCCTGCTGATACGACATACATTCACGTGCAAGGTCTGGACAGTTGTGAATGATTTTGAAGTGCCGTATATATTTTCCCTGACTATGTAATGACACCGATAGGAAAAGTGGATTAAGAAAATAGGCGGGACATTGTTTTTTCGATTTTTGTTATTGAAATCTAAAACTTGGACAGTTTACAGCCAAAACTTCTGTGAGAAGCATTTCGGTTTGTAGACGATTCTGGCAAAATAAGTAATGGAAAGATGGTTCTAAGCTAATCAGTTGATTCTGAATTTCTACCATAACAAATTCTTAAATCTTGTTTTTAGTAAAATGTAAAAGTAAAATGATAAAGGAAAAATGCTATAGCAGTCGCTGTACAGTTTTAACTTCGTGTTGACATTTTCTTTCAATAATATAGCAGCCTGATGGCCAACTGGCTAGAGCTCTGGCCTTTGGTACTACAGGCTCCAGGTTCGAATCCTGGCGACGGAATGGGTGTTTGGGAGTGGTTCGGAATCCACTTTAAACCGTAACTCCCGGTCTGTTTATCCCTCGTGTGCATAAAATTATCGTAGATCGACAAACCAAACTTCGAATAACATACGAATTTACTTTCGATGTTTAAATTGGATTGGACACTTAAATTGGATTGAGTTTGTGCTATCAATTGATGAACTTTTTGTATTTCATCATTTTAATCTTTGCTTTTCATAAAATTAGACTAAACGTTTTGTTATTTTATTTTTGACAATGCTTCATGATTTTCTAATTATCTTGAAGTTGTTACAGTTAATTTGCATCAAATGTTAATTTTCAATACAAGAATCAAAGCTTTGAATAGGAAATAAAGGATTGAAATATTGGTTGCAACAAGACTTGATGATAAACAATTCATCTCGCAAAGAAGTTTGAATGCATCATTAAATATTAATATCAACCAAAGCCGTGCCCTCTTTAATCCTATAAAACAATTTATAGTGGCTTGTAGTTCTCCAACTTGAATTTCGAAACTGAAATTCAATAGTACCTCGTTTTATAATGTAAAGATTGCCTTCTCTTAGGCAATACTGTATGAATTGAATTTAAATACTTTTAACATGAAGGCATGTGGAAGCAGAGCTGGTAATTCTGGTAACTGTAAAAAAAAATTCTTTGACCGTCTAGCTAAGACAAAGATCCATATTTTAAAGCGATTGTGTGATGCGACTATTGAATGGAATAGTCAAGGACAGTCGGACAGTTTTTATGAGGCGTGATGCAATCGCTTTCAAGAACAATGGTGTAGTTGGGGAGACTGTTTCAAAATTAGACTTGTCAAATACGGTAGCTGTCAAACAGTTGGGTGCAAAACACAAGAGACTCGAAACGTTGCTTTAGTGGATAAAAAGGCGACTTATTGCTGATAAATTAAATTAATGAAATAAAAATTAGAAAGCGGAAGAAGCATTTTGATTAACACAAACTTGAATTATGAACTTGAATACTAAGATTTGGTCTCATTCAGATTACAAACATAAAAAATAATTTCTTTTAAAATGTATTTAAAGAGTTCTTTTTATAGCTACAATCTGGAAGTCGAAGTAAAATATTTCTTAATGCTTTTCGTAAAGAGTTTACTTGATTTTTACATGCGACGAAGAAATGTGCAAGATTGCCCGTTCGCCAGTGACTATGTCATTAGAATGTTTATCCTGTAAGAAATAATTACTGCATGACCATCAAATCATAATAACTATTTATAGCTGCAGTTGACAATTGTGAATACATGGTTAAAAGTAATTTACTATTAAAGTATTGCCAAAATCTCCTTGAATTAACTTTCGAATAAATAATTAATGAAACTGTAAGAGTAAGTAAACAGTAGTTACGCAATGGAGGAGGATTAAAAGTATAATCTGATGACGATAGTTCTACTATATTGAGTATCCGATAGTTTTGATTGGATATTTGTTAACTAGTTGGTGGATAGTATTCATTAACTAGTTGGTGGATAGTATTCATTAACTAGTTGGTGGATAGTATTCATTAACTAGTTGGTGGATCGTATTCATTAACTAGTTGGTGGATCGTATTCATTAACTAGTTGGTGGATCGTATTCATTAACTAGTTGGTGGATCGTATTCATTAACTAGTTGGTGGATCGTATTCATTAACTAGTTGGTGGATAGTATTCATTAACTAGTTGGTGGATAGTATTCATTAACTAGTTGGTGGATAGTATTCATTAACTAGTTGGTGGATAGTATTCATTAACTAGTTGGTGGATAGTATTCATTAACTAGTTTGTGGATAGTATTCATTAACTAGTTTATGGAACTAGTTATCATTGGATATTCATGAAACTATTATAGTATTGAAATTGTTCAGGCTAAATATGTATGGTATAGCAACAATATGAGAAAAAGTTGGTCATAAACCTTACTGCCCGACTCGTTTTTCCAGTCGTAATGTGCATAGCTAGCGTGCAAGAGGGCTCTGGTTGGGTTCCTCTCAACGAGGAACGAGGAGAAACGAGGATACTCGATGGCAATTGTAAGAATATGTAAAGCCCCTTGCATTATCTGGCTGCATGGTGTATCATTTCCATATTTTCTCCAATATAACAAGCAAATGCAGGGCATTTTCCTCTTACAATTAACCTGAAAGATAATGCTGTTCGTGGCATATGAACATGACGTTCACCGATATTCAACAAAAATATTAATATTCTTAACTATTGGGTAATGCATTTCGAAGAGTCGGGCAGTAATATTTACTGGTTATCAACTTTTTTGCATTTTAATTGTTGCTATATATCATACATATTTAGCTTGAACAATTTCAATAATAAGAGTTTTTCTAGGATACAAAAAATCACTTTAAATTGTTTTAAAGGAAGGGTCGGCAAATAGTAAAAAAATACACAATAGTTTTAAAAACAAAGTGCAGCCATTCTTTAAACAGTTCGAAACAACAAGGACATGATTGTAATTCGAGTAGAAGGATATCTCTCCTCTAAAAAAACCTGTCATCAGATAAGATTCCACTTTTCCCATAGGCATACAGAACTTAATCTTGAATACAGATTTGGTAACGAATCAAAAGGAATAAATATGTCAATACGTTTATCATTGTGAAATTGCACTTATCTGTTCTTTAATAAGACAGAATAACTACGTGGATAATTTACATTAATGGCATTTTTTTTCTTATCTGCACTTCCTTTTTAAATAAATCTAACCTAAGTCGGCGTTCAATACTAGTATATATTTTAATTTGTTACACTTGCAGAATATTAAATCGCATGTAAATAAGAAAAATAAACTCCAGGTAAAGGAAAATAACTCGGTTTTTTAAATGTGTAAAATTATATTCATTTAAATGTGCCGAGTTCATGTACTAATCTGTTCAAATAAAGTAATGCCGTATATTATGGCATTTGAATTCAAATAAATGGAAATATTTGTCTTCCAATTAAGTAATAAGAGCAGGTGCTTAAATTGTACAGTTACAATTTCCAAAAATGTGAAACTGAAATTCAGCTACAATATATAATCGGTACAGCATTTATATTTTTGCATTTTATTTTATCCTTCAATGTTCATATTTTAACTTCAATATTCAGTATTTTTATTGTAAAACAATAACGCAATCTGTATTGTCTTTTTACATCTAACTTCGAAGTAATACTATTAACCTACGGCGGGGTGTAAAAAAAAAAAAATTTCTTCTGTGACATGGTCATCTGAAGTCCTACTGTACTTATATCATATTAATCTCGTTATTTTAGTTAGCCATACTATTAATCGCTTTGTTTCAAAATTATGTTTTCATTATGAAATACTGAAAAATCATTTGTATGAGCCCTATTGATTTCTTTGAATTTTTATTCTGTATTACTTATTTTATTATATTAAATGTTTTTAAAATTATTTTTTATTACTTATTTAAAAATTTTATATTTAAAATTAAATGCACATAAGCTTTTTTTGGAGAGGGAGTTAATTTCAGTGTAACCGATTAATTTTACAGATTCTATTGTTTAGGTCTTAAAATTTGAAATTTTTATTGAAAAACAAAAGTTTAGACGATGTCAATGAAAGGCCATTCTTTAATAAATAAATAATTTATAATTTTCCAACTATTGATACTTAATTTTTTTTTTTTTTTGTATAAATTCAATTAAGGGAGCGAAAGTCCATCTATTAAACTGCCATCGGACACAACCGATATGTGCTCATTTCTTAAGATTCCGTACACCCTTAATCTATTATGTCCATCAGAAACTAGGCAAATTTTCGCAATATTTACTAAATGAAATATGAATAATAAATACTCACCTCTGAATTAAATAAAATAACTTCTAATGACGGCGAGCGTTTTTTATTCATGTAATTCTTATATGCTCATTTAAGAATTATGAGTCTCAAACTATAATTGTTTACCAAGTCCACACATCTTGATATTTAAATCTGGTATCCATATGTTAATTAATCTTTTAACAAGCTGTATTGCCTCAATATACTTAATGAGAATGTGTTTTTGATACTTTATGAGTAAACAAAGGGAGTCAATTTGTTAACACTGTAAATGTGTTTATTTGTGATACATGCAACCCATGTAGTGAGTATAAAGTGTTTAAAAAATGTCTCAAGTTTCTTTCCTTGAACTAAAAATTTTAAGCAGAACTAAATGTATATACGTATTTTCTTTATTTGAATCGAAATAAATTAATCGTTCACGTATTAAAAATCAAATTAGATATTTAAGAGTGTAAAAACATTTGTACAGTCAAAATAATTGTAAATTATTTGTAATATTTTTAATAATTAGTTGGATATTTTTTAGCTTTTATAAAAGCTTAAAGTTTTCGTGGCATGGATACGAAAGATAATTCCATTCTTTAAAATAAATTCTTGGATCACCATTGCTAGAAATGAATATTAATCTTGTTATGTTATTTAAAATCTCATATAAATGCTGATATAGCTAGTAAAGACCGAGATCTACCAATCAAAAATTGTAAATTTAATGTTTTTACCTTTTTACATAGTTGTAAAATTATTTTCTTACTGAAATGGGAAATCTCCAAATATTTCTTCCGCGTCTCCAAGGATTATTCAAAAACAATTTTTTTTATTTCAATATATGAACTGGAAAGCGCCTAAATTAATCTGCACACCTATGATTTAAAAACGATTGTAAATTCCAACGATAAACTTGTAATTTTCGCATGTATGAATACTTTCTATGCATTCAAATTCCATTCATCTTGAGTGTTTTAATTTCTAAATAAAAATGTGAATATTTTGAAAGCTATTCTAAATTGGTTAGCCAGCCATTGGTACCTTAGGCACCAGGATCGAATCTTGGGTGTAGCAAGGATGTTTGTTAGCGTTTCGGAATAAACGTTAAAGTGTAGGTCCCATGTCTAAATAGCTTGAGGTATGTAAGAAAAAATGACATTAGTCAAACTACACCTAAAATTCCAAAGTTTTAAATAGTTTTATTATGAACAATTATAGGAAGTTTAAATGCCCCATCTATTAAATAAAAACGTGCTTTTCATTGTAAATTAGCATTGTACGAATACTTTCTACACTCGCCATATAATGGTGATGCGAATGGGTTAACTGAAAAGTAATCCCCCAGAAAAGAACATGAACCAAGTCCCAACCACAAAGTTTCGTGATGGTCGCTTCTCAATCCCGAAGCAATTATCCGCTGTTAGTATTTGCCAGCCAGAGCATTTCCCCAGGAATCTCGCCCGCAAGCAGGCCATTGTCTCCTCTCGTCGGCGGACAATTGAATCCAAGGATGGTCGGTGGAGGGTGGCAGGAACTTTCTCTCTTCAGAGGACTCTGACCCTTTCCACTGGAGCATCTTCTTTTGCCTTTTGTTTTCTCTTTGTTGACCCTTGTCCTCTCGGGTGTATAAATAGCTGCTGCTAGTGAGTGATGGATGGGTTTGGTATTAACATTTCATTGAAAATGCTTTGTTTTAATTTCCGACTAGTATTTGCTATCGAAATGCCTCATCGTAGACAAGATTCTTGTGCTTCATTTATGTTAATGTATTGGCATTACAGCTTGTTTATTAGGAAACAAATCAATTTTAGAAAAATAATCGCAGACAAAGAAGGCACAAGCTAAACAAAGCAATCGCACAGCAAGACGGCAATCGATAATAAGTTGTGTGTCTCATACATCACAAAAAGTCAAAAGGCGAGAGAGTAAATAAAGGGGTAGACACTTTATTTTAGTTCAGGTGGCCCTTGGCCTCCCAATACAACTGCAAAACGTCTCCCCGGCGTTGAGCCTCTCTGTTCAGTCCTGGATGTTTCAAAAGATGTTCTGAATTCATTGTCCCAGCTCTACATATTGGGCAAGTGTTCGAGGCAAGGGCACCTGTCCTGTTTAGGTGTTCCGCAAGACAATAGTGTCCTGTTCATAATCAAAAGTTGGTAACCGCTACTTTACGTGATCTAGTGTTAGATTTTCCATTTGACTTCAATAATGTGCCACCTTTTGCCTCAGATTTAGATATATTATCTTTCAGTTTCTTAAAAATTTCTCTATAAATATATTTCTTGAAAGATTCTGATGGAACTTGTTTTTTTTTTCAAAGGTTTGCATGGTTTCCTTTCTTTACAAGTGAATCTGCTGCTTCATTGCCTTTAATACCCACGTGTGATGGTATCCATCAGAAAGTTTATTTTCTTAAAAATAAGATGTACATTGGCCTGCAATAAGCATCCAAGAATTTAACGATTTGTCAATTAGGGAAATAGATCATAATAAACGATTTAATAAAAAAAGATGCTTTATAAGCAATTATATTTGGAGACTTTACTAAATACTAATTAGAAAAATGGGCCAGGTAGCCTTAATATTGATCAATCCATCTTGTTTAAATATAATCATCTTTAAACTATATTGCGAGCAATGAAAGAACCATTTCTTCAATTGCTGAAATAGAAAAGTAGTTCGATGCTAATGTATAATTGAAACGTTAATTGATCATAACTTGTAAAACGTACCTATTTAAGTAAAAAAATAATAAATATAAATACTGACTCATTAACGAGTTTCGTAGATTCTAATTAAGTTTCAAAGAAAAAAAAAACTGCATATACAATGAACTTCCTCCGTTATCCAAGATTGAATGGAAAGAAAAATATGGAACATAAACGACACCGTGCCTTGTTCTATACATTTTTCAATCGCCTTTTTTATTATGACCTCTTTTTCTCGATATCTCCCTCGGCGGTTTCGTATTACCTTCACACAAACTTGATGAGAAATCTGATACAAAAGAGGTTTTCGGTTTGGCACAATTATGTAACTAGCATCTTCATGCAGATTGTGAAATTTGGCTTCAATCTGTATTTGAACAGAGTGAATTAAATGGTTACCGCTGAAAGTCTTCGTTTGAAAAGTTGAGGATTTCCTTTATTGGCTTTGTTTATAGTATATTTTGTTAAAGAATTTCAATGCAATGCCTATCTTTTGTTGCTGAAAATTTTATGTAGTTTTTGTCCGAGATATACATTATGACACAAAAGTTAAAAATATGTACCATTTTTGATGATTCTACGAATAGCTAATGATAACAAACATTTAATTGTAAAGGTGCTTTGAATTAAAACTGAAATAATTTAACTTGGTTTGAATGTCGAAAATTGAAGCTTTCTTTATTCTTACTTGTGAATCTTTATCTGAAGTTAAATTTCCAAGAATTACTGACTTCGAATGCTCTTAATTTGAGCATTGATTAGTAAAATTTTATAAAGTTCATGAACTTCAACATGAATGATTTAATGGCAAGACTACAAAAAATACGAATTCTATTGAACCAACATGATTCCAATTTCTGCCTTCCTTTGCAAAGCATTAAAACAAAGTCCTCAAGTCTATTGAAGTTTTACATTTTTTCTTTTTTGTGTCCAACGTTATAAATGGCATCCATCGTGAAATAATGGAATTTTGGGCCTGAGTCTAGCGCTCCCTGCCACAGGTTTCGGGTTCGAATCCCGGATGCTTGCAGTGGTTCGGAATCCACTTTAAGCCGTAGGTCCGGTTTCGTATGACTAAGGGCGTCACCGAGCCAAGTCAGACTTTTACCTACAGGTGCTCCATCACAAGAGGAAGCTGTCCCCTTTCCATCTATGAGTAGATTACTCATGGGATGCCCGTCCCGCACTGCAGGACACTGAGGATTAGTGACACACAACAATAATGGAATATTTTAAATGAATCAAGTTTCGCTGCATTATACTTTACGAAAAATTTCTATTAAAAATTAAAGTTTCATTGTTGTGCAGGCTCATTCGAAAAGTAAACTAACACTTTCTCTGAAAGAAATTCATTTGTGTTTTCCTTGCTTATTTTTACCTTAAATACATTGGATGACAGAGTAGAATTTTCTTAGTGTGAGATGAAAATTATAAGTAAAATTCAACTAAGTTAACTTGTTGATGTGATTTCCAAGGTAAAAAATGCAATGCAGTATTTTGAATATCTTGGAACTATATTTACCTCTGAAACTGTTGTGAAATTCATTGTTTAATAAATCTTAAGTAAGAAATTCGAAACATTTAGTTCCAATTATTTTCGAGGCTTGCGAATAAATTATACTAAACAAATTACGAGTATTCCACGTCTTTAACAAATATTGGCTACAAAAATAATTTAACAATGTTAAATCTTTATTGGAGTAACAGCCCCGTGGTGAGCTAAGGCCGTCTGAATACTGGCAGATTTCGAGACAGACGATGTTTTCTTTTTACTGGGTAGAGTTGTTAGCCTTACGCCCAACGATCGGCAGTCATATTACACCTTGATGGCTGAGTGGTTAGCTCTCTGGCCTTTGGTACCTTTTGGCTTCAGGTTAATACGAAATCTGAAATCTGGGGCCGAGTGGCTAGCTCTATGGCGCTCGGTACAACAGATTTCATGTTCGAGTACATGGATGTTTGTGGTGGTTCGGAATCAATTTTAAGCCGTAAGTATCGGTCTAATAGGGTGGTAGAGCGTTGTGGGGCTAGTGTTACTTGCATTCGTAGCGTATGTTCAAGCTACGCGTGCACCCTGCGTAGTGGTAAATGAGTAACTGCGGTGCAGCCCTTGCTTATGGCATAAAGATTAATTGTCTGTATTGCCAGCTGCATTAGAACAATATTCTACAAAAACAATATTTTAAATCAACCATCTAATGTGGACTAATTATTCAGAACAGTTTTAATATTTTATAACAAAAATCTGTGCGGCCTGATGGTCGAGTGGCTAGCGCTTTGGCGCTCGGTACCACAGGTTTCGGCTTCGAATGCCGGCCGTGCCATGGATGCTTGTAGAGGTTCGGAATCCACTTTAAACCGTGGGTCCTGGTCTAATAGGTCGTAGAGCGTTGTGTGTGGGGGTAGTGTTACTCCGCGTCCGAAGCTTATCTTCTAGCTACATGCACCTTGTAGGTAGTGCCAAGTGAGTAACGTCGGTGCAGTGCTTGCCTTAAGGCCTCAAAGATTGCCTGTCTAAGTGTTTGCCAGCTGTAGAAAAATAACCGGTATTTGTTACGTTTCGCTAATACTCAGAAAAAAGGTGCAACTGTTACTGAAGTATCGAACAATTTTTTTCCACAATACTGAATCTTAATGAATGCTCGTTTTCGAATAAAATGATGCAGCAGTATTTGGCAATGGAAGGCATGTCATGCGTTCTGTACGGAAGACGAAAGATGGCCTTCTATAGTCGGCAAAGCGGGACGACTGCTACATGCACATAAATTTTCTCTCAGCCGCTGCAGACGAGGGAGATGTTTTTGCAAAATCAGGAAATGTTAGCGTATCGGGACGCAGCGTACCGTTCCAACATTACGTCAACTGTCCTTCAGCTCTCGAGCTTGAAAACGTGCTTTGTTTTCTCGAGTTGCCGTGCCTTTTGTTTCTTCTGCTGTCGCTTGAACTTGGTTTTTGTGGGTGCGATCGTTTTCGAATGGGCGTCAGTCGCCTTGCCTGCTGGTCGTTTCATTCAGAAATTTATACACTATCGATCTGTTTAGATTGCCTCTTCCACGGAAAGGTGATTGTTTTGTTTTTAAAAATGATGCACTTTGGAGTTCTAAATTGTAATAGATTTAATTTAGACACGAGTTATTTTATAGAAAAAACCTAGCTTGTTCTTGCAGGAAAGAATAAGAAAAATGCTACACGTAGAACTTAGAAAAACATTAAAATAATCCGTTTCCCAATATAGTGTACTTCGTAAGAAAAAAATATAATTTAAATATAAATGAAATGCAAAATATGAACTTTGAAGATATAACAAAATATTCGTACACGAGAAAAATTCGATACTATAGCGACACAATGGCACGTGGTATTATAGCGGCACAATGGCATGTAAACTTTGGACTTTTTCAGTTAATTTATAATAATTCAATTTCAAATTTGTATATTTGAAGTATAACTCGTAGAAATGGACAAGAAACATTTACAGATTTGTATAATTCATTTCCTGTCCAAAATATAGGACCCGGTCTGTTTAGCCCTCGTGTGCACAAGATGACCGTAGAGCGACAAACCAAATCTGTCAAAAATACGACTTTGGAAAAAAAAAAAAAATCAATTTTGATTAGTAAACCTCATGATACAACAATCAACCAAGAGGTTTTAAGTTATTTAACCAATCAATCGGGCATCTCTCCAATTATGATTGTTGATTCAATTGATTTATTATCACTCACTCATACATTCTATTAATCAATTGAGAAAATACAAATAGTGCTCCTAGAATTGCAGTTCAGCTTCAGAGTACTGGAGTACAGTACAAAAATGCACAGAGCAAATTTGCTTCCACGATCGAGTCGTTAAAAGAAAATATTTCATGATCAAAAAGAATCGTAAACTATTAGCTTTTGCAAAAGAATCTACCGTAGTTCATAATTTTGGAAAATTACTTTTCCGATTTAGTTATACACTTTAGGATATAATTAATCAAGAAAGGCGATTGTCCCTTGCTTTGAGTTGTAAGCTTCTATAGCGTAGAAAAATTCAGCCATTATTGATAAATCAGAAATCGTATGTGCATTCGTATATTATTAGATGAAAAATAATTTTTAGTGCTGCAAAAACGGGATTTAATCATCATTACTACAAATGTTTAAAGGGTTTGAATTTTGGTAGATTTAAGGACATTTGTAGAATGCTTTGGATAACAAATTCGGAAATATTTCCTATAAGGGGATCCAAAATTGGTTTTGAAGAATAGAGTTTTATTTCGAATTCAATTACTTCAAAACTTGTAGCACCCATATCGACGAAGACTGCAAGCTATTATCAAATCCGAAGGACATCTAATAAAATAATAGTAAATCATTTTGTAACAGCCTTCGTAATTAATTTTAATTATAAAAACATTTTTACATAATTAGATAAGTAGTTAATGATTTTTTTCTAAATTCAAGACTGTTAATTTATTTTAACTAAAAATATTTGCGTATATAATGTTTAAAAACTTCAGGTACTGCGGTTAAGCACATTTTGAATACAAATGAAGGTGTACTTCTACTTTTTACAACCACATTATTTGAAAAAATACTTGGAATCGTATTTGCTGTTTAGAACTTACCTTCTTCAAAAGGATAAATTTGTCTCCTCCCTTATGGTGAAGGTGAAAATGCCTTCAGGTTTAAAAAAGACAATATCAACTTGGGTAAGAGTCGCCCATTAATAATCCATGTTGAGTAAACATTCGCTTGTAAGCAGTAGACCTTGATGAACAATCAATTGTTAACAGTGCCGTGAATTGCATTTTCATTGGGATGGCATAATTGTTATGCTTTGTAAGGTCGTTTACTGTCGTTGAAGGACATGACACATTATTTTGAATTCCAAAAGGATCTTCAACTTACACAATAGTTGGTTAATAGTTAGATGAAATGCAGTAAAACATGATGCTTTATTAGATTTTATTTGTTCTTAAGGTCAACCTTAATTCTAAGAAATTGAAGTGTACTTCATTATAATTGCAGGAGTAATAGATTCTGTAGTAATAGCGTGTTTTCTGAAATAGTCTGCAAAATATTCTAATATTTTGCAGACTATTTCAAAATCATACAATTTTAGCAATAGTTAATATCTTAATTGCTATTGATTATTACAGCACTCTAATTGCGATACTTTGGATTAGTTTGTAGAAAGAAAATATTCTCAAATTTCCCGCGGCCTGGTGGCCAAGTGGCTAGCGCCCTGGTCTTTGGTATCCCAGGCTTCAGGTTTGAATCCTGGCGGTGGCATGGATGTTTGTGAGTGGCTCGGAATCCACGGTAAACTGTAGGTCCCGGTCTGTTTAGCCGAAAAGAATGCATAAGATGACCGTAGAGCGACAAACCAAATCTCAAATTTCCCATCAAGCTGTTAAAAACTTCATATGTATTTGACAGAACGAATATTTGAGTTATTCCAGGGTTTTCTATTTTGCAACAATGGAAAACTCTCTTAAAGGAACGCTTCTTCAATGAAAAGCTTAAGTACTTGCTTTTTTTTAGTATAATAGTAAATGAAACTGCAAATTTTAACTAGATGGTTGATTCTGGAGGAATTCCAGCTGCCTTCATATCATGCAGTTGGCAAAAATTTCATTTAAGATCTCCAGTGTTATTACTACAATGTTCTTTTTCCACTGTACACCTCAGCATGATGGCCAATTGGTTAGCGCTCTGGCATTTGGTATCACAGGCTTCAGGTTCGAATTCTGGCTGTGGCAGGGACGTTTGTTAATGGTTCGGAATCCACTTTAAACAGTAACAGGCCTAAATTTGCACAAAATGACAGTAGAGCGACAAACCAAACTACTGTACATCTACCAAATCGTATTTACTTTTAAAGTATTTCATTAAATTGTGCTTACTGATCTAAATGTAAAACTGCCGTAAGTTAGAAACTGATTTCCTTTTGATATTTGGTATTGCAATCAATCACGATATTGGAGAATGCATATTTAAATCTGTAGTGAAAATAAATATATTCCCAAAAGTGGGTTCGTTATACAGAATATTCAGATTTTGAATCTTACTTTTAAAAAAAAAAAATTCCATCACCATTTAATCTTTGAATTCAATCCTATCAAAAGAATATGGACGAACTTCTTTCGCCGAGTGTCCATTTTAGCTTTCAAGAAAGTAGTTGAGCATAAGCAGTTGCATATTTGATTAGCGGCATGTCCAAAGTTTTTTTTCCAGAGGTATTTTCCTGATGCATTGAAGCGGGAATACTTGAAGGTCACCTTCTCATGAATTGCTATAGGGAAGAAAAAAATATTGTACACCACATGCTTTGGTCAATATTGTTCCACTCGCATTGATTGCCTTGTGTTTTACGACTGAATGAATTTTCCCTCCTTCGAATACTAAGTAACTACATTCTTGCAGCCTGATGTCAATGTCTGCGAGGCTGTGCTTTGCAAGGGTTGATAAGCGCACAAGAACTTTAAATATCTGACTCACTTTCTCGGATTTAAGTTGCTATTTTAGTATTCAATAATCAATATTTAAATGATCTAGTCAATATTTTTTTTCAGAAACTTAGACAATCTGCCATCACTTGATCAGCAGTATTTCGAGCGTCTCAAAGAATTCCCACTAAGATGTTGATTAAAATCGTGACTAAATGCTTAGTCAAAATAATCTTAATGTGACTGATGCATGTTAATTTTTAATTTGGTGCAAATTTATTGGTAAACAAATTTCTGTTTAAATGACGCATTTATTCATGAGGAATTTAGATAACACACTGCAACTTAATATTTTATATTTTAAGAACAATTTAGTTCTTCGATTTGAAAACATTTGTGGTGAAGAGTTAATTTAATGTGTTGAATATTGCATGTACGACAATCTATTAAAGAGTAAGACTTGGAAGATCGACATATGAATTAAAGTAAAATTTTCTTAGTAAACATGGGTCAAATGTCACTAAATTGAGGAAATTAAATTATGTTATAAAATGTAGATGAGATATTAATGTACTCGGATTTCCCCAAAAGTATCACTTAGTTTATAAACCTATTGAACTTCGATCTCTTAAAAGTAATCCTAGCATTTAAATGCATATTGATATGGGATATTGGCTGCATCACCCGAGTTTGATTGTTAAATCACTTCGACAAAAATGTTCTCTATAGATCTATTTATTAATATTCACTAAAACTTGACATTTTGTGTAGATTTGCTATTGGGAAATCTATGTTCTTCGTAGTAAAAGATTTCACAATAGCAAATCCGCATAAAATGTCAAGCTATATAATGAATATTAATAGATCTATGGAGAACATTGATTGCTAAATCGCTCTGACATAATAAACTCGAGATATCAGCTACATCACACATGTCGATATGCATTTAAATGCTAGGATAACTTTTAGCTCAAAGTTTCAATAGGTTTATAAATCTCGCGATACTTGTTGGGAAATACGAGTACATTAATATCTTGTCTATATTTCATAACGCATTTTAAGGATACTAATCTACGTTTACTAAGAATTTTATTTGAATTCATGGTGCGATCTCATAAATTTTATTCTTTATTATATTCTGGTACAGATAATATTCAATTCTGGTACATTTAATCTCCCAGAAGATTAAATGTACCAGAATTGAATATTATATGTACCAGAATCTAATACAGAGTCTCGGATTCTGGTACATATAATCTTCAGAATCCAAATCATGAAGAGAATCCAATAAAACGTATACTTAGATTTTGGTACATTGAAGATTATATACAAAGATTAAATCTAATTAATTTCGCACTGTTCACCACAAATGTATTTAAATCGATGAACTAATTTATTTTTTACACTTGGTTTGGAACTCTGCAACTTAACTTCATAACTTTAAGATGTTTTTAAGTTTGCAATTTGGTTGGATGTTTTTCGCTGCAATTTATATAAATTAGTTTTTATTTTTAAATTGTAAAAGTTCTGCATTTATTTTTGTATGCAAATTTCTGAAAATATTCCAATTTTCTATACCGTACGACAGTTTTTGTTCTGTGGATGAAATTAAAGGGATCCATTTAAAAACATTAGAGGATACATTGGTACTTGCAATATTTAGTCTTTTCTTCATTTAAGTCTAAATTGGCACCACTAGATTGTTTTCTAAGAATTAAAGGATTTGGTTATTCGAGCTTATTTGAGTGGAGGAAAATCGGTTTTAATATAAAACGTGATTTAAAAAGTTCAGATTTTGTTGTGTAACTGTCTTACAGTTACAAGCTTCTGGAAAATTTTCGTTATCTAGAAATACGTGAGACTCTACTTCTCGTCGTCGCATTCTCGAGATGTTTCGCAGTGAGATCTTGTGTGATTTTTCCTGGAAGTGCGAGGTCAAATTCCTGTGAATGGCGGCAACTACTGAAACCGGTATACTCGCTGAACTTGGGTGATATGTCAGCTGGGAGTTTTCATTGCCTTCGGCTGGGAAGTGAATTTTTAAAGAAACTTTCCACGGCATATATTTTCCCATTAGTAAAATGATATTTAGTTTTTATATTTAATAATGGGAACGCTAGCTTTTGCCATTCGTTTGGTCGTTAGCTCCAAAGATGCTATCAAAGTGAGCAGAAAATGACCATAAAGCGACAAACCAAACCAAAGATGCTTTAATTAGAATAAATGTTTGAAACTTGCAACATAAGGGATCGAATTTTTAAATTTTTGTGAACTTTTATTGGTATTAAATCAACTCATCGAAAGCTGAAACTGTATTTGTCAAGAAATGGAAATTTTGATTAGCAAGTCTTGCTGAGTTTTAAATGTATCATACTGTGGTGGATTCATCCTTTGTGTCTAAATTTATTAATATCTAAATTGAAAGCAATAAGATGAAATCTTTTGAGTTGTTTGATTCGTTCTATCGGATAACATGTTCTTTCATCATTATGGAATTCAACAAGGAAATTATAGTACATGCATTTGGTATTGTCTTCAGTATGATGAATCAACGAGTAAAAAAATTGCCTATGAAACATTAGCAATGTATAAATCCATTGACGAACTTTCCATATATAACATACTTAAAATTGCTCCATAATTAGATTCGTTATGCAGGATTATAAGCTATAGATTAGATTCTCATAAATCAAATTTTAATTATTTAAAAAAATTAAAATATTTTTATTAATTTTAACTTGATAAAATGGTAATTTTTAATTTGTGTGAGAAACTTGGTAATTTAACGGAATTATCATAAATTATCAAACGTGCTCAGAATTTGCAAATGCCATTTCATTAGGCGTTCAAGTTAAATCCATTAGCATATAATTTTTATATATAGGAATATATATTTGAATATAACATTTGAAAATGTTGAATATTTGACATGAGTATACTTTACCATTTAAGTTTTCTATTTCGTGGAGACATTTTTTGTGTAAATGTAATAAGTCCCGATTTTCACCATTCTATTGGGCTACCTACCGCTGTAACCTCAAATAAGTATCTCAAACTTAATATTATCTTTTCCTCTTAAAATATCTCTTTATAAGGTATTGGTCATTGGATACTTTCTAGAAATATTTATTTTAATATTAAATTTAAAATAAATATTTGATACTTATAATGAAAACTAAAAATATCTTAATGTGTATATATAGCGTATGTATCTTTGTCATTAAATGGTAGTTTTGTATCGTTTCGCAATTTTCTTCATATCCGTAACTAGATTGGCAGGATAACTGATTTAAAAATTTTATTTTATTAGTATGAAATTCAGAATTAAGTTCCGAGGTTAACTTAATGGTGAATAGATTAATGTACTTAGCATTTACGTTGACTATTTAACTCTTGATTAATGTTTAGAAAGTTAATAAGCCTTTAAGTTTGAGCGCTTCAGAATTTGACATATTTGATACGCATGACTTTAAAATTCCTGTGTATAGTTATGCTTTTTAAGTGACTACCGAATTCTGCATAATCGCATTGAAAATTCCTCTGCTGGTTTAAAGTAATGCGTAGAATTTACCGACGCCATTAACTGTCCACACCCTTCACGTGCAATGAAGTCACTGACCTTTTTTATTTTACTTTCTGCCAACTAAACATTTCATTATTAATAAAAAGAGGAAGCCATGAATTGGGTTTTCAGAACGTTATTGGTTTTTTGTTTTTCTGCGTTCGCTTGTCCTACGATGTCTACGTGAAGTCGAACTCGTTTAGATAAAAATGATTACTCTATTTCCGGCTAGTATGACTGACTTCAATTTTACATTGAATTGAATGTATCCATGTCTTTATTTTACTCTGCTGAATTATTCGGGGAAATGATTTAAAAATGGCGGTATGATGCTGTCTGATAAGTTTTCCGGAAACCTGTTGCGGCGACGAAATTCCAATTACGCAACTCATTCGCTTGTTTCAATCTCCTTGAATTATTGTGGATTTAGATGTTGCGCATCATCCCTGAAGTTGCATTTCTTAACCTGCTCATCCGTTTCTCTCTCGGAACCAGTTTTACTCTCCGGCATGCTTCACTTCCTGTCTGCCCCCTTCCACTCGTGCGGTTGCCTCTTGGGCCAAGCCGGACATCTGTGGACAAAGTGCATTTCTATTGGATTAGTGGTGGTCTGGAGAAGTGCCTCTGGGGGAAGGTTTAATCGAGAACTCATCTCGTTCACACACAAGTTGTATTTAATCACTAGTGATGTCCCGAGTGCATTCTCTTTAGGTAACCAAATGTAGAACGTTGACTGCTTTATTAATTCAGTGGCAAGATGGTGGTTTTATTTCGAAAGCAAGATGAATAATTATTACAAACATTCCTAATGTTTAGGATGATAGACATCAATTTTACAGAACATAAAATGTTTGGCTAACAGCATAATCATTTTTACCATAATTCAAATGATGCTTGAAAAAATGACTAATGTCCTTTTTTTTTAAATTATGATGACTCACTGAATGCTAATTTTGTATAGTGTCTTTTCAACAATTTCTGAATTGTTCATATTTTTTATAGGATATGAGGGATATATATACTTTGATATATACCGTTTAAGTACTCTCGGAACTCCTATATTTTAAGCATTGTAAAGAAAAATCAAACTTAGTTTTCAAGATTATTAAAATGACTTGTAATACGTGAAAGTAAACGTACCAAAGCAAACATCTAATTACATTAATAAATCAATAAGTATATTAAAGTTTGTGCAATATTACTTGGAAACTAGGTATTAAACTTGTTTTTGTTCATGCTATCTTTCTGCTTTAGTCCTTGAATTAAAAGCTTTGTCATTTACGATATTTTAAATGTATAAGTAGAGTAGTCTTTTAATCTTGGAGTACAGTTAGAATAGCTATATGGATGCTCAAATGCATATTTGATATTTAAATCACTATTTGTTTAGTGGACGCATTTCAGTTATCGTAAATTTTTAAAATCGTTCAACTCCCCTCACCCTAACTTCTAGAATGTTTCATAGAAATCTTTTTAAGAGGGTTTAATCGCGAACTCATCTCGTTCCCACACAAGAATTGTATCTAATCACTCGTGATGTCCTGAGTGGATTCCCTTTAGATAATCAAATATAGAATGTTGACTACTTTATTAATTCAGTGGCGAGATTGTGTTTTTATTTCGAAAGCAAACATGAACCATTACTACGGACATTCTTAATGTTTAGGATGATAGCCAAACATTTTATATTCTGTAAAATATATACAGCATAATTATTTTACCATAATCCAAATGCTGCTCGCAAAAATAAGTATTTCATGGTGACTTTCATTGAATGCCGATTTTGCAGTGAATGTCTTGTAGACAAGTTTTGGATTCTTTATCGGGATACGGGAGATGTGTACCCTGGTGTATATGGTGTAAAAATCCATTTAAGTACTATAAAAAAAAATCTTAAACCTAGTTTTCAAGATTAAAAGGACTTGTAATATGTGAAAGTAAACGTACCAAAGCAAGCATCAAATTCCACTGTTAAATCAAGAAGTATATTTAGTCCTCAAATTGAAAGCTTCTTGCCCTTTCCGATATTTCTAAATATACAGTAGAGTAGTCTTTCAATCTTGGAGTACAGTTAGATTAGCTATATGGATATTAAAATTCTTATTTTAGCCATTTTATCTTTTAGTGGACACATTTCAGTTGTTACCGCAGATTTTAAAATCGTTCAACTTAACTTCTAGTGTCTTTTATAGAATTTCGCTGTAGTTTTTTAACCATAATTCCTAAACTTTCAGACCGCAAAAATGCCAAGTTTTCGCCTTGGGATAGATAACAGTTTCCACTTCCGGATCACCTCATACATATACACGAAGATGACTTAACAGTTTCACAAGGAAAGGAATATTGCCGAGTGAATGCATTTAAGAAAAACCAATAGAAGAGCCATTTTAAAAAGGAAATTGCTGGGTCAAAAGCCTTGATGTATTTCAGCGAAACCAATTATGCAATGAAATGTCGTTTACCTCTAACTAAGGTCAAGACGAGCCAGAATTTATTTACCGTTTCAAAAAACGATGAATATTTATAACTGAATGCATAAACCTTTTCAGGGATGTCTTCTTTGACTCTCGCTCAAAAGATTTAAATACACGAGATTGAGGAAATTGTATAGCGAGAAAAGTTCGTATTTCTAAGCCCTAATTATCATTTTTATAATGAAGCAAAATTTTTATCTCAAATTAAAGCAAGAACCAAACTTAAGTAAATTGAAAAAACAATTATAGTAATTTTATATAATTTCCCATGGATGTTCAGTAAGTGTTTTAAAACGGTGCTTTCCAACCCGCGGGCAACTGTGTGAAAATTAAAAACATCAAGGGATTTTGAAGTTATATTGAAAATTTCAAGGAAGTCTCATAAGAATTTTAATTTGTATTTTTCCCCCGTCTTCTGAATTTTCTTATTTCACAGCTAGCCTGTTAATGAGATTTTGTACGTTACCATTTACTTAATTAAGATATGATTCTGTGAAGGTTCAACCCAACTCTTGTGATTAATTATTAGAATTGGTATATATAATTTTGAAATTTTTCTTCAAATGCGATTTAAAAAGTAAAGATTGAATACTTTCTTAAATTGTAAATTCTTAAAAATAGATGAAACGGATCTTTGTTAGTAGTTCGTTCCTCCACACGTTAAACTGTAGGTCCCGATCTAATTAGCCCAAAGTGTGGGGAAAAAAATGACCATAGAAGGACAAACCAAACCATTCTTGAAAATGTAGATTCTTGAAAATGTAGATTCTTGAAAATGTAGATTCTTGAAAATGTAGATTCTTGAAAATGTAGATTCTTGAAAATGTAGATAGATTCTTGAAAATGTAGATTCTTGAAAATGTAGATTCTTGAAAATGTAGATTCTTGAAAATGTAGATTCTTGAAAATGTAGATTCTTGAAAATGTAGATTCTTGAAAATGTAGATTCTTGAAAATGTAGATTCTTGAAAATGTAGATTCTTGTCTATTTGATTTGGTATCAAACGTTTTTGGTAGTCGTAAAATTTCTGTACTGCTTGATTCAACTCTAGGAAAGCGACTAACGAATACGAAACGACCTTAAATGTCTCTTTTGACAGACTGCAAAGATGTGTGTTCTTTCGATTGTTTGGCTTTATTTTTGCGGTAAAGTGAGAGCTATAAAAGGCGACCTTGGAAGATATTTTTACTGCAGTCCTGTTATAACTGAAATTTATAGATGCGTCAGACAAAACGGCATTTTACTGTTCAGGAATCGTAAATAGTAGAAGATTCTTTGTTTCCGTCATTTATTGAAGTTCTGAATGGGCAGTTAAAAGATTGCAGTACGCAAGATGCCTTGGAGTGAAAGTTTACTGCCGTATATTCAGAGAAAATTGCTTAACTTTCGCCAATTAGCATTTCGTGAATGAT
>BPLQ01009101.1:80113-95439 GCA_021605075.1 Caerostris darwini | reverse complement strand
AATTTGACTCCAGGAAGGCGTCCTTCAATCTTTAAATTTGTAATCTGGTTGAAGTTCTTAAGAATTTCAGTAGAATTCTGTATGTTGTCAATTATAATTGGAGGAACATATTTAGTAGTATGGGGTGCAGGACAAGAAGAAGCAGTATTATGGTCATTAGTGAGATCTGTGTCCATACTGTTTTCGTCCAGATGTAATTTATCAACATTTTTTGAAATGCCTTCAATTTTAGCAGGAGGTATGTTGTCTGCATCACTAGGTCCAAGATTTTCATCGGGGTTAAGGCAAGCAAATTTGGAAGATAACTTGATGACAGTAGGATCACTGGTATTAAGCCGTTTAGCTAAATTTTTTCTTTGCTTTTGTGTGACCTTAAGTTTTTTCTTTTTAGTGGGAGTAGTTACCGAGTTGTTTGAATCATTGAGTTTCGTCAAGATGAGTCTCATTTGCTTCCTTAAGTTTTTATTGGTTATATTGGAAAGCGTAAGTTGCATAAAAAGATCTAAATTAGGTATTTGAGGTTCAATTTTTAAGCAGTTTTCAATATTATTCAGATGATCATTGAGGTTTTCGCACTCAATGAATGATGAAAAGTTATTGATACTAATATTAAGTTGATCAATTTCTTTAATAAAGTTAAACGCTGTCGGTTTAGTATTAATGTCAATGAAATGAAGCATACTGGTTGATTGGTCAGCAGGTTAGAGAGACATGGTTGTACTGTTTGAGGAGAGCAAAACTCCTTCGACAACAGCCATAATAGAATAAAATAAACAAAACCAAATATTTAAAAATACTATTGACTAAAACAGAAAACAAATCGTAGCTTAAAAAGCCCGAACAATTCTGCGCCTACACAGTAAAATACAGAAGGAAAAAAAAGAATTCTAGAATTTAGCTAAAAGAATAATACTCATTTTATACAACAAAATAATAACATAGAACTAAAGAAATCAAATAGAGAAAAGAAATAAAGAGATTAAGACAGAATAAAAGGGGGGGAAATCACATACCAATGAGGAGAAACGCTAGAAAGCAAAAGAGAATAACGAATTGATTTTCTTTTTGTTAGGCATTCCGAAACATTTTTCTCAGTTGCCAGGTATATTACAACGTGAACACGTTGGAGAGAGGAGTTAAACCAAATATATTGAGCCTAACATTTTAAAGGATAAGTTTTGGTTCAAAATTGTTAGAGTAAAATTTCTTCCATTCGATTGATAGGGAAAAGCGAATGATTCGGAGTTCTTTTTTGGTTGAAATATAAGATCTTCTGAAGATATCCAATGAAATATTATTATGTCAATCAATCAATCGTTATGTCCTTCAATCGTTTCCCGCAACTCTCGAACTCTTAACAGATGTTAATAGCAAGTTGGTTATTTTAAAGTAAGGATGAGTAATTCGAATCATCTCAATGATTTGAGCAGTTCGATTTTTTTTTTAAATGATTCGAATGAAAAGATTTTTTTTTATTTATTGTAGCCCATCTATTGTTCTTTAGAGAAACATATAGAATAAATAATTTGTTTGCGAATATAATGCTAAATGTTTATATAATAACTGTTTCACATAAACGTATTAAGTTTAAATTAATTTCAAATTTTATTAATATTTTACATGTGTAAATTCTTTACACTATGTATAATTTTCGTACTTCCTAATTATTTTTTTTAATTTCAAAAAATTGTTGAATTTTTCTCTACAACTAATATGTTTTATTTGCACCTTTTTAAGTTATTATATTGTTAGATAAATTTTAAAATACTTTTATTTTTAACGTAGTCTGGGTTTTTAAAAATTGAAGCAATTCTTTTTTTCCCATTTATTACTTGAACTGAATTTCGTCAGCACATTCTTTTTCCGCAGAAAATCTACCATTATGCTATATCTAGAAAGAATAAAATTTTCAAAAATAACATTTGTTAAACAATATTTGTTTAAAAACATGTTTGTGATATTTATCCGTTATTTACAAATACGTGCTATTTCTTTCTCCTCACGAATGGCATATTGCTTTTTTGTGATGAATTTTTTATTTTTTCAAAAATTGGATACATATAAATTATTTAATTTTAAAACTAAGAAATCACAACTTATGCCGATACAAAAATAAATAACTTATAGTAAACTTACAAACATTTTTTTCTTGCTTGATCGACACTCGTATTTTGATATTTTTGATGCTTTTAAATTTTAAAGGAATCTTTTATTTGTTACTTCTAGTCATTTAAAATAATTCGTATTTCAAATAATTGCACATTTAATGTAAAATATCAAGTCAATATAAAATTCGAGATAACAAGTTAATATTTTACAATTGAATAATTATATTTTTATTACAAAAATTTTATTAAAAGTTTATGCTGTTTCAAATGTACAATATTAAAACTTTTTAAAAATTCAAAACTGCGCGAAAGATAATGAAAAGCTATCTGTCTATAAAAAAAATACAAAATATGTTAACAAATACATTCATTATTAAAATGGTAAACAAATAAAAAATTACTTCCCTTCTAAATTTCTAAAAATTAAATTAAATATGTATAATAATCAATAAATCTATTACAATACTATATATATACATAATACTAAATGTTCCTTACCCCCATAACAATCAAGAAGCCAAGCCATGCTGTAATCAAGCGATAGTGCATGTTATTTAAACGGAATCCATATTTCCCATTTTTCATATGGAACTTCAGTATCGAATCCATATTTCCGGGACCAGACGATCTGTTCAAACTTTAATAAGTTCGAACGGTTTGAGCTGAAGTACGTATGGTACCAGAAATACAGATTCGATATTACTCGATATAGTAACAAACAGTTCGAACATTTCGAAGCGGATGAAAATGAATGACTCTTAATATGATTCGTTCCATTTATGAGTGGCCTGATAGCCAATTGGCTAGCACTCTGGCCTTTTTTACCATAGGCTCAAGGTTTAAATCCTGGTGGTGGCATGGATGTTAGTGCGCCGGCGTCTCCCAAGCGCAGTGGCAGACCTATTCAATCACCCGTTGAGGTGTGCACGATGCTGCAAAACATTCAAAATGAACTTTCAAATGATCAAGAAGAACTGGCCTCATACCAGATATGTGTCAACCTAAAGTCTTCTTCTGAAACACCAGGACTATCTGAAATCCTGAGAAATGCTATGGATTTGGTTGAAAACAAAATCGCATGCCATCTCCACAAGGTAAGACTTATTGGATCTTGCCCTATTAAAACCTGTCTTATTCACTATCCTCATTCAACTTCTCATACAAATTTTCAACCGAATTCTCTTCCTAAACAAAATCCTCTAAAGCGCGCTACTGCCGAAGATAGCGATTTTCAACTTCCCCCCAAACGCAACACTGTTAAAGCGCCTACTTTCTTCTCTCCCAATACTATTTCTACGTCAAATAAATTCATGAACCTTGACAAATTAACTGAACCCGACCCTCATCTGCCACAGGCTCCAAAAATCCCGCCCATCATGGTCCGCCGAGCGGAAAATATCAAAGAACAACTTAAACCTATCAAGGACTCATTCAAAGATATTAAAATCACTCTCTCCGGAGAACTTTTCAAAATTTTTGCCAAAGACTCAGACGAACACCGCAACGTCACTAAATTCTTACAAAATCACAAAATGGACTTTTATCTAATTACGCCCCGTAATGAAAGGCCAATTAAAGCCGTTATCAAAGGTCTTCCTCGAAATACGCCTGCAGAGGAAATTGAGCAAGAACTGTCGGACCTCCATTTCAAAAATTCTAAAGTTACTCAACTTACCAACCTCAAAACCAAAACTCCAATCGCCGTCTGGCAAATAGTTCTCCCTCGTACAAAAGAAAATGAAAAGATTTTTGATCTCACCACTCTCTCCTATCTCACCGTAAAAATAGAAAAATTTAATAGACGACCTGGCACCACCCAATGTTATTCCTGCAACCGTTTTCATCACAGTTCTGCAAATTGCTATAGCACCCCCCGATGCTTGAAATGTGGAGAAGCCCACAACCCAAAGCAATGTACTATAACCGAAAACTTGAAAACCCCACTTGCATTAACTGCGGCCAGACGGGTCATCTCGCTGCTTGGCGCGGATGCCCAAAATTCCCTAAACCAAGAATTCCCCCTCAAAATCCTGCTAACCCCCGCAATTTCACCCCCTATCGCCAAGTCACCAATAACTTCTCTTACGCCAATATCGCTGCCAGCAACATCACCCCTCAAATTCCTCCGCAAATCACTCCTACTCAAATCCCCCAATTCAAACTAATGCTACTAATAATACGGAAATTTTTCAATTACTCTTTATTTTGAAAGAATTTGCAAAACTCTTCGCTAACGATGGAATTAAATCAATGTTCCTTAACATGCAAGCTGCTCAAACTAAAGAAGACAAATTATTTACTATATTGCATGGATTTTCCACTTTATACAATAATAAATCAAATTAATGTCTGATCACTTCACTGGACTCAAAATCTGCTACTGGAATGCCAACGGCATCTATTCTAAATTGACTGATTTTAAAAACTTTGTTCATAATCATGATCCAGATGTTATTCTCCTTCAAGAAACTATGCTTAAACCCACCCAAACTATCTTCATTCCAAATTATAACTTCTTTCCTAATGACGGTCTACAAAACCCTGTCTCAGGTGGCACTGCAATACTCATCAAAAACAATATTTCTCATCACGAAGTTCCCACGCCCCCTCAAAAGCATCAAAACAACTATCATCTCTGTCCACTTCGCTAACATCCCCCCTACCACCATTGCTTCTATTTATGTTCCCTGCCGCATCACCGCATCCGATCTCCTCGCTGATCTCACTACTCTCCTATCCATCAACAACAGTTCAATTCTCTCCGGCGACTTCAACTCTCATCATATCCGATGGGGTTGTCATACCAATAGCTATACTGGCATCAACCTTCTCAACTTTTCTGTCCGCACTGGTTTTGAGATCATTGCACCCTCCACCCCCACCAGATACGGTCTGAACTCTTCTTCTGTTATTGATCTCACGATCCTTAATAACTTCCATTACACTTACGACATCACCTCCATCTCCGAACTTTCTTCAGATCATAATCCAGTTCTTCTCATTTTTAATGTTAATTCCATCACACTCAATATCCCCCCTAAAGTTTCCACCAACTGGAAAACCTTTACCAAACAGCTTTCTCAGATCACTCCCCTGTTTCTTTCAAATATTGATAACAGCAACGATCTCGAAACCGCTGTGGATAATCTCACTACTAATATCATCACCGCCTACAATCTTGCTTCTAAACCTCTTCATAACAAAAGCACTTATTTCCTTCCCCCTCCAATCAAACGCCTAATCGCGCATCGAAATAGAGCAAGGAAAAATTGGCAAAAGTATCGCGACCCTTTCTCCAAGCATCTCTACAACAGAGCACAAGCTATCCTCCGAAAAGAAATCAAAATCTATAACGAATCTACTTGGGCAACTGAACTCGCCGCGCTTAATACGGAGGATTCCTCCCTTTGGATTAAAACTAAAAGATTCAAAAAGAAACGTTCTAGCATCCCCGCTCTATCCTCTAACGACCTCTCACCCTCTACCGCCCTCACTGACTCTCACAAAGCTGAACTTCTTGCTGATAGCTACCAAGAACAATTCTCTGAAAACAACATCTCTGATACTAACACTGAAAACATGGTCTCCGACTCTCTCATGAACTTCTTTCTTCACCCTTATCCCACTATTTTTTACGCCACTTCCCCTTCTGACATCATCAACTACATTAAATCAACTAAAATTAAAAAAGCTCCTGGTATAGACAATATTACTAACAAAATGCTCAAAAATCTCCCAGCCTCCACTATCTTTTTGCTAACTCATATTATTAATGCAATTTTCCGCCTTGCTCACTTCCCTACTCAATGGAAAACTGCCCGCATTCTCCCAATCCTAAAACCCGGCAAAGACCCCACTAACCCCACCAGCTACCGACCTATCTCTCTTCTTCCGACTCTCAGTAAACTCACTGAAAAAATCCTCCTCAGCAAATATCTTGATTTTATTTATTCTAATAATATTATGTCTCCTCATCAATTCGGCTTTGCTAAGAACCTTTCAACCACCCATCAGCTTTTACGTGTTACTGAAATCATCGCACAAGGACTAGCCACCAAATCTGCCACTGGCATCATTTTCCTAGATATTGCTAAAGCCTTTGACAGGGTCTGGATTAATGGACTTATTCATAAACTCATTTACTATAACTTCCGGTCGCACCTTATTAACCTAATCTGCTCCTTTCTCTCTAATCGTAAATTTGTTGTCTGTGTCAAACATCATGATTCCTCCCTTAGACAAATGTCTGCTGGAATTCCCCAAGGTTCTGTCCTTGCTCCGCACTTATTCACTCTTTTCATGAATGATATCCCTGTCTCTCCTGAAACCTCTCTCAGCCTTTACGCCGATGACACAGCCATTATTGCACAAAACAGAAATACTACTTACCTTGTTAAACAACTTCAACGCCATATTAATCTTCTCGAAATCTGGCTTACTAATTGGAAAATTAAACTCAATGTTACTAAAACCGAAGCTGTTTTCTTTTCGCGTAAACATTCTCCCACCCACACTGTCTCTATCTTCGGAGAGAATATCATCTGGACCAATAAAGCTAAGTACCTTGGAATTATTTTGGATAAAACGCTAACTTACAATCAACACATCCTTCATCTACGAGAAAAATTCAATAGAGCTATTCGCATCTTCTACCCTTTAATCTGCAGAAAGTCTCATACTTCCATCCAAATAAAATTGCTGCTGTACAAAGTTTATCTTCGCCCACTCATAACCTACGCGAGTCCAGTCTGGGGATCAGCCGCCAAATCTAACATCGCCATCCTTAGCCGCCTGCAAAATAAAACACTCCGTATGCTTATAAACGCACGCTGGTTCTTCCGCAACACCGATATTCATCGCTCTTTAAATTTGCAGACTCTCCCTCAATTCATCTCTAAACTTGCGCATAACTTTTACACTAACATCCCAAACATCGATAACGAGCTGCTTAAACGACTCCCAGAATATGATATAAACAATCCGAAGAACTCCAAACGCCCGCGAACTTCACTGCTAATTAGCTGACATGTTTATTATCCCCGCGCTCAAGTTTTCGAGTTTTTTCATCCACAGATGGTTTTCTCCCAACAACGCTGACCTAGATTCATCTGTTGACTATTTTCCCAGTTTCGCTCTCCGTTCGCTTAGTTTATTCTTTTTTATCAGTTTCCCGTTTTACTTTTCGTTTTTATTTGTTATTTCTCTTTTATAATTTTAATGACTATAAATAATACTAATTAAAAAAAAAATTAAATAAAAAACAGTAATAAATAAAATAATCTAATACTTATAATAATAATAAAGACCTCTCTTTAATTTTTTTTTTTTTTTTTTTTTTTTTTTTGGGGGCAAGCTCTCCATTTAGTCTTACCATTTTCTACTCAGCAATGTGTTCTTCATTCTTCAAAGGACTATTACCAGACAGGAGCTAACGGCTGCTTCGCAGCCAAGGATCTCCACGAAATACAAATCGATCGATCGATCGATGGATGTTAGTGAGCGGTTCGGAATACATTTTAAACTGTAGGTCCTATTTAAAATTGTTTTAAATTTAGCTCTCGTATGCACAAGAGCGACAAACCAAAACAAACGAACAAATCGTTCCATTTATAACAATCATACTGATTCGATCCTCCTTACCTATGCTGCCCCAATCTGGGGTCTAACTGCACAATCTAACAAGAAATCTGTACAAATTATTCAAAACAAACTTCTTCGTATTATCACTGGTGCACCCTGGTTTGTCCGCAACTCTACAATACATCATGATTTAAAAATTGATTCTATTGATAAACTATATTACTAAACTTTCTAGAAATTTCTTCAATACCATTGCTACTCACGAAAACCCTCTCATCAAGGCACAAACTATATTTACGCAACTGAATGGAAAATACAAGTATCCTTTCTCTACTTCTAAATGGAATCGAAGCTTCAAACCACCATAATTTCCTGCTCACTTATCGCTTTTTAGATATTTTACTTCAAAGCATATTTACAGATCATAAATTTCTCCATCACCGATGATTTACATTTTCCTTACTTTCTTCTTTTTTTTTTCTCTTAAATCATACGATTACTATTTTCTATTTATCATGACTTTTCTTTCCTACTGCCTTCACATACCATTGAGTAGATGAACGCTTCGCGTTCAGGCACTCAACATCTTTATTCAACAATGATGATGGATTCGATCCATCACTAGTTTAAAGGGGACACTGAAATTTTTACAACTATGCTGAAATAATACCAATTTTTTAAGAGCCAATTGTATTTATGGATGAATGTTTGTATCATGAAACTTGCATCTTTCCATATAAATTATATTAATTAATTACAAATGAATAATTTAATTAAATTTGTTTATTAATATTTCACTTCATTTCAAATATAAAGATGGCAATAACATTCAAAACTGTTTACATTTAACTTACAGCACGTGTGTTGTGCAAGAAAAGCATTATTAGAGACCAAAGAAAAACATTATTAGCTGTCAACATAAATTATAAAAAACGCAGAGTAAAATATTTCTTTTTTCAATTTATAAATCATTTATTCGTTCACTGAAAAGCCTTTATATTGATTGAATTTATATAAAATATTAGTAATAAAATTGAAGCAACTTAATTGTTTTGATTTATATTTATAATTTTTGTTCCATTTCATTGACACCATATTCTAATAATTTTTGTAAACTGTTTTAAATATCAATACTATTAAGTGTAAATGCACTTAATACATTAAAAGTTTGATATTAATAAATTTAACTTTCTATGCTTACTAAATTTCTAACCTAGTATTTTAATAAACACTATTCAGTGTTCTTTAAGCATGAAAAATTATTATTTCTGATTTTAGATACACGTAAAAAATGTAGCGTTTTTTTTTTTTTTTTATTGTTGAAAAAGCAACTGTAAAAAAGTATTTACATTTATAAAATCCAATTACTGTTTGTGTAACAATTAAAGTGTACTTTTTTCAACTGTGTATACGATATTAACTACTGTTTTATCAAAGAAAATTTCTAAAAACATCTAAAATAATGTAGAATGTTTTAAGAATTTCATTCTTCCTTGAATATTGTGCATTTTCTGATGTACTCTTTCATTGTCTTTTGTCTCTAGTGAATGTTAAATATATTACATTGACAAAAATTATAGCTTATAGTGTTTTCCCGATTTATGTGCTATTTATTGAAAAAAATATATAATTAACAAGAAGTTGTAAATTCATAAGAGTATTTGTAATCCAACAATTTTCAGGAAAAATTTTAATATTTCGAAAAACCATTGACTTTGATTGCAGACTTTGTATATGTTTACTAAATTTTAAGTAACTTCCAAAGATATTCATGCTTATTTCTCTAATCATTTTTGTCCTTGATGCATCTGTTTCTGATCTTAGAATTCAAAATGCTGTACAAACATTAGATAATATTCAAAACTTGTTATAAAATATTTATGAAATCATTCTGGTTTGGTTTGTCTCTCTATGGTTATTTATTTTTTTTTTTTCAAACAAGGCCTGATTAGATCAGGATCAACATTTTTAAGAGACTTCCGAACCATTAACAAACACTAATCCTATGATCAGGATTTGAAACTGGGATCAAAGGTCAAAGCTCTAGGATATCGACTATCTGGCTGAATCCTTCTGGAGTATTTTATTGTACCTAAATCTTAGCATTTACTGCATGGCTATCTCTCTTGTAGGAAAATAATATTATTTTGAAAGCCATTTATCCCAAACTTGATCCTATATTGCTTTACAGAACTTTAATATACACTCTATGATTTGTCACTTCCATAGCGAAAAATTATATATTCATGCAGCTTTAAATGCATTCTGTAATGGAGGAGTTTGCCTGAAATTCTTTCATTTTCCTTTTGCCTCACTATTTGTGACCAATCTGATCCAGACTCATCAAATTTATCCACCAGGAAACATTATTTTAATCTAAAAGTTTTTTTTTTATTAACAGATATTTTTACTGGTAGAAGATAGGTTTTTTTTTCTGTTAACTTTGGTTACAAGAAATCTTCTTAGCAATACTTGACATGAGAATATTTTTTTTCTTCCCCGTCTAAAATGCTGCATTTTGTATTTTGATGTCAGAATTTCTTGGTTGAAAAACTTTGCTTTATTGAGAACACCTAATTCCAATTTTTTTATTCTTTAAGAGTTTTATAAGTAAACATTTGTGTTAAAAAGTGATTTCCTTTGATGTACATTTTGTGGCTTATTTAAAGTAGGTTTTTTAGAGTGATATCAATATATTATAATCCAGTTCATAGAATAAGATCATGGAATAGCCTCCTTATTTCTTGTAAAAAATTTACATCTATTATAAAGCCTTGTTAAGAGCTTTGTTGTGGTTTCTGTTTTATTTAGAATATACTTTCACTTTAATGAGAAATAAGTTATTTTAATGCAAAAACAATTCCATAGTTAATTTTCATTGCAAAATTTGTATAGTTTGCTATGCCAAATGCAGAAATTTTTATATTAACAGTTTTGATGCATTTAAGTATTTTGCAGATCTTCAAGGCATTATAATTAATGTTTTCAAAAGAAAAGAAAAAATTTAACGGCTAGTAATTTGTACATCAAAGCATTCATCTCATTTTTTATTTATTTAATTCATATTTTAAATTTAATTTTTTTTTTTTTTTTTTTTTTTTTTTTTTAAGTTCATTTAGCAGCAAAAGGTATATATGTGGTAAAGAGATTGTGTTTCAATAATTCGGAAAATTTGTTTCTGCCTATCCCAAAATTTCCATATTACCTTTTCAGAAATATCCTTTTAAAAATATTTATTTTTTTGTGAAATAAATATGATTAAAAATATATTAATGTAGCATAAGCTTCTTTGACAAATTTTATATTGTAATTTTACTGATAAGACACACAGGACAAGGATGTCTCATTTGTACAGTTTCTGAAAATTTGTGGTCCAAAAATTTTAGTGGTACTTACTTTTGGTGTACACATTCTTTTGCATTAGCTGTACCTCCATTTAAACAATATACAAGATTAATTCTGATTGGTACATAGTATATATTTAAAACACAATATAGAATTTAATATATTAGAGTTAATAAGAGTTAGAACAATTGTAATACACAGTCCAGTCACATTAATGTGACCACCACCTACTTTTGACGTCAACGTGAAATAACCAATCACTAAAGGCAGGTGGCAGCACATTGCAGTGGAGTGTATATAAAGGATGTCCTAGAGCATTGGAAAGCATTTCAATCAATGGCAAAAATGCAGAAACGTAGCTCTGGTCCGCTCTGCCAAAGATGGTTATTCTGGCTTTTGACAGGTGGTCACATTAATGTGACTGGACTATGTATTTGTTATAAACTGCAATGTAATTATTTTTCATTAGTAACACACAACTTTGTTTCAAATGTAAAGGCTGCAAATAGTAATCTAATGAGCTATAGTGTTTGGCATGATATAGTTTAAATACTTAGTCATATTTCTCAAATTTTGTCTATGTCTTCATTAACCTGGCAGGTTGCATTGGGGTTGTAATCCCAAGCCTTTGCCAAACTTTGATTCCTAGAAAATTAGATATCTGCTTATTCTTTCCTTATCAATAGCTGAGTCTGTCATCCCGTCTGGCATTTCTGAGTATTTAGAATGTATTTCTGGAAATTTTCATTCCCTAAAGCACATTTAATCAATTACTGGGGTTATGGAATGACCCCAGACTTTTTTCCGATAGGGCAGTTATTTCACGTGGCAACTATAGTTAGTTCATTGCTTTCCTTATATTGAATTCACCTGTTGCTCACAATGCCGACTCCATATGAAAAAGAAATGGAACGTTTACATAAACTTCTTGCTGAAGTTGAAATTGACAAAGATGCAGACATTGGCAATGAAAAAAAGGGACCCGATGTTATTTTAGAAGAAAATATTTAGGAAGAGTTGGAAGTTATTTATTGACGATACCATGCTATAGTTAACTGTAGAGTACTCAAATATATTCATAGAGAAATGCACACCAAACTTTTCATGTGAAAGAGACATAAGAAAAATGGACCATCTAAAAGTCTGTACTTTACTAGGATTATTGTATATGTGTTCATTACATAAATCGTCCCGATTGAACATACGAAATTTGTGGGTGACAGATGGAAACTGGTATCAACATTTTCTTCATTAAAATGCCTCATGAATGTTTTTTGTTTCTTCTGAGTTGCATAAGAGTTGACAACATAAATGACAGAAAAGAAACAGTTATTTGACAAACTTTTTTCGATTATTTTTATCAAATTGTCAGAAATATTGATTCACTAATACTACTATATTACTAACGAAAAATTAGAAATTTTTAATTATTTTATATTTTAAGTCTTATCACAAAAAAATAATGTAGAAGATTTGATTTGTGTTAAGCACTGTATTCTTAATATGTAAAACAAAAGAATGCTTTTTTCAACTAAAAAATATAATGTTTTTAAGAGTGCAAGATTGAATTTCAGTTTGAGGTCATTCTATAATTCCTGCTCGTCTTAATATTTGTTTATGGAGTGCACTTCTTCTGGATTTAACAGAAAATTACCACTATAATTTTTTTATATTTTAATTTAAATTTTTTTTGTTATAAACTTTAAAAAATAATATTATATAAATATATTTTTTCGATAATAGTAAATTTTTTATTTACAAGTTGATGATAATTTTTATCAATTATTGTGAAAAATTTTTTGCCTTTTAAAAAAAGTTATTCTTTAATTAGTCATTTAGTTCATATTGAAAAATTATTTTTGAATCATTCTTTTGTTGTGCTGTATCTCCATTTAAAATGTACAAGATTAATTCTGATAGGCACATAATATATTTATTAATATTTAAAATATTATATATATTTATTAATATTTAAAATAGTATTTTTATTTAATTACAGATAGATTAAAAGAGGGAGAAAATGGTTCGTGATAGTAAGCGTATTTCTGCTCCAGACAATTGTTCATCGCCTAATAATTTTAAAAAGAAGCCAGAGTTACAGAATATAGTAAGTTTCTTTTTGTTGTATATTTAGTATTTTGATTTGTGTAGCATCTGATTTTGTTACTCATCTGTTAGTTAATTATTTTATTTATCTTGGTTTCTCACAATTTTTATTTATTAAGTTAGTGTTTGTATATTTTTGTAATACAAGCAATCCCATGTAGCATGAATTTTTCAACATAGTTTCGTTTTTCAAGAACTTCAGTAAATCTTCTTATAGTATTATATTTTTCTATAACATTGCTTTACTCTAATGTGACTCTAACATAAAGGTTTTTTTCAATTATAACAAGTATTTAAAATTCTGAAAGCCTTCCTACAATGCAAAACATAATACACATTTTAAAAGTAAATTTTAAAAAAATTACTAAATTAAACATGTTAAATAATAGTATTTTTAGTTGCTTAAAGATATGTTTATTGTGTCATGAAAATCTTCCAAGAAAAAAAAAATTTTGTAACTAAACTGAAAGAAATATTGATTTTAAATATCAAAGTAAGCTTAGAATTATAGAATGATTGATATGGATTAGTTATTTAAGAACATTTTATGTAAATATTTGATAAAATACTGATCTCTATATATATTAACAATATACATTTAATTTATTTTAACTTGCCAATTTCACCAAGTCATCAATTAATTTTGAAAAATTAATAGTAAATTTTGTTTTCAAATTAATTTTATTCTTTTCTTGACTTTATTAATGAGCTAAAAGATTTTACCCTTTTTATTTTTTCTGTTAGTCAATTTTATCAATGTAGGAAAATTAATGAAATAGTTTGGTAATTTTTTTTTTTTTTTTTTTTTAAAATAAAAAAAAAAAAAAATTGCAAATATTATAAAACTGTTGTTACCTTCAAAACTTGAAATTACATTAACTGACATTTACATTTAAACTGCAAGTATTTATGCGTGTGAAAAAAAAAATTATGCATGATTTTTTTTTTTTTTTTTTTTTTTTAAAAAAAATGTATTTATTTTAAAATATAATAAAAATAAATTGAATGTTTGTCAAATAAAATATTTAGAAATATTCATTGGTGAAAAATTTATACCAGCGTGTTTATATTAATATTTTAAAATAGAGCACATGGGCTTAAAAAGAAAAATCAGCTTCCCAAATGTCTGATGTAAATTTGTTTATATTTATTTTGAAACTTATTCTTGCAGTATTTTTTATTTATTTATTATTCAATATTTATTTATTCTTTGTTTCTTTCAGGTTCATGATGGCATTCGGAATGATGGCAGGGCTGCTGGTGAATTGAGACCTATTTGTAAATATGCACTTATTTACTTAGTACTTAAATTAAATGAATTATTTTATGTCCTACATTAATTACATTACGAATATTGTGTTGTAATTGTTTCATAATTTCTTGTTTGATTAAAATTACAGTCATTAATTATATTAGCCTTTTTATTTTACTGTATAATATTATTAAATCTATTCATATAATTCACACAATGATTTTTAATTTTTTATAGCACTTCAGGTTGGCATTGTACCATCTGTCACAGGGTCTGCATTTTTGGAATGTGGAAAAACAAAAGTAATTTGTTCTGTGTGAGTATTTATCTCATTATCATATTTCATTATAGTTGCTATCTGTTCCTGTTGAAAGGTTACATTTGAAGTTTAAAAAATAATTGTTTTGTCACATGTACAATACTATAAATATTGAGAAAATTTTTTATAAAAGTGTGCAAACTGAATATCCATCATAATAGATAAACAAAAATAACATAATAATTATTAATTTCATTTTGAATAACATTTTTTAAGGTCAAAAAGTTTCAATTAGTGGGGAAAAAAATATCTTAGAAAATAAAATTAAGAAATGTAGATTAATATTTTAAAAAATAAAACTTCATTCGCTTCATTATTTTTTATACATTTTCATTGTAATTAGTGTCAAAAAATAAATACGAATAGATAAAATTCCAAGTAAATTTATGATTCCATTATGTGATGGGCCTTGATTTGACACTCCAGTACTAAAATTTTATCTAATGGTTTATGAGCATAAATAATTTATATTTATAATAATAAATAAATATTATCTATGAAAATTATATGTTTTACAACCCATCATTTTTCATATTTATAATAATCTATGAATATTAATCCAGTATAGTTCTAAATTCACTAGTAATGTTATAAATTGCATACACTTGGGAAGTGT
>BPLQ01009101.1:36105-80013 GCA_021605075.1 Caerostris darwini | reverse complement strand
TTTTTTTTTTTTTTTTTTTTGTGGTGGAAGATTTCACAGTGACCTAAAGGATGTTCTCTATGTTCAGTTCAATTGCAAGTTTCATTTATTATTTATAAATAATAATTGACTAACATTTATACTAACTGAATGATGCATTTATAAATTTATCTTCCTATGTGTTGCTCCTTAAATTTTCACTTTATAAGGTATTTCATTCTTTTTTGAAGGTAGAATTAAGTTGCTAATCACAAAATTTGCAAATATACATGGCTACTAGTGGCACTTAAAATGAAAACTTGAACTCAACATTAAATCAGATGTAATTCCCATTAATAACAGTCATTATTTCTAGTGTATTATAGTACTGCTAATGCGAGGGATAATATTTAAGTTAATGAGTATGTGATTGCTATTTACAAATGCCCTTGTAGCGACACCTATTGATGGAAAATGAAGTAAGAATTGAACGACTTCTACTTTCACTGTTAAAAAAGGGAATTTTCCCGCTAGAATAAAAATAGAACGTAGTAAGCGTTCGAAGTAGAATAAACATGTCGTAATTGTGAAAATTGATTATCGTCTTTTATTTTGCCGTCTGGATTTTAATAACACTACGCAACCTGTACAAAACCGCCACTTACTTGGTGACCCGTGAATTGTTTGCAAACAGTGAATTATTTACAAAATGACTGAATCTAATGAATCGGCGAAAAAAGGATGAAGTAGCGCAGGTAAGTGTCAAAATACCTCCTTTTTGGGCTGAAAAACCAGAAATATGGTTCTTTCAAGTTGAAGCACAGTTTTCAATTTGTGGAATAACAGCCGAGGCAACAAAATTCAACTACTTAGTTTCGCAATTAGAACCGAAGTTTGTTGAAAGTTTGTGGGACATTATAAGTGATGATAATAGAACAAAATATACCTCTGCTAAAGCACGTTTGCTGAATACATTTAAAGAAAGCGAAAATAAGCGTCTTCAGAGACTGCTGACAGGACTTGACTTGGGAGATCTTAAACCTAGTCCACTTTTACAAAAAATGAAAAACCTGGCTACTGATGGAATAACTGATAAGGTACTAACAACATTATTTCTACAAAAAATGCCTGATTCTGTAAGGAATATTTTACTAGTTAGTGATGAAGGAATTGAAAAACTGGCATTAATGGCGGATCGTATTCTTGAAATGCAACCAAAACAAGAACTTTACCGCTTAAGCAATAATGTTTCACCAGGATCAGATGCCATGACTGAGTTACAACAACAAATTACATCTTTGGAAAATAAACTTGAAAAACTGAGTGTCACACGGAACTCTCGTTCCCAAACAAGAAATACAGGTGGTCGATACTCTTCTTCTCATCGAAGTCAGTCTCGCAATCGCTCTTACAATCCTTCTGGCAAATACTGTTATTACCATTTTCGTTTTCGAGAAAAATGTTTTCCTGATAAATGCAAAGCTCCATGTGCATGGAAAAATAATCCTTCGGAAAACCAGAATCAGCAACAGAATTAACGGCAGACTCTGCTGCTGAAAATACAACACATTGCCGTCAATTCCGTCTATTTGTCAACGACAAAAAAACGGGTTTACGCTTTTTGGTTGATAGTGGAGCGGACGTAAGTCTTATTCCTTATACTTCTAAACACAAATTTATTAGTGACTATAAATTATATGCTGCAAACAATACTGCAATCGATACTTTTGGTACAGAAATTTTAAATCTTGATCTAGGTTTACGTCGAGAATTTCAATTCCCATTTATTGTGGCCAAAATTAGTAAACCTGTACTAGGTGCAGATTTTTTAAATAAGTTCAATTTATTAATTGATATAAAGCATAAAAGATTAATTAATGGTGTAACTAACCTTGCAGTTTATGGTAACATTGCACCCATCTCTATTAATGAATGTGTAAATACAACAAGCAGCTTATGTAAATATTCTGATTTATTTTCTATGTATCCCAATATAACAAAACCAAATTTTCTTGTTTCAAATGTTAAACATAATGTAAAACATCATATTGTAACTGAAGGACAACCTATAAATTGTAAAGCAAGACAATTAGATCCAAAACGGTTGGAAATAGCTAAAAGAGAATTTAAATATATGCTAGACAATAACATCATTAGTCCATCTAGCTCAGAATGGGCCAGTCCATTACATATAGTAACAAAGAAAGATGGTTCTTTTCGTCCATGTGGTGATTATAGAAGATTGAATGATTTAACTATACCTGATAGATATAACATACCTCAAATCCAGGATTTTCAACATATTTTAACTAATAAAACTATATTTTCTAAAATTGACATTACTAAAGCATATTATCACATTCCTGTAGCAGATGAAGATAAGGCAAAAACTGCCATCATCACACCTTTTGGACTTTATCAATTCAATGTGATGAGTTTTGGTCTCAAAAATGCCCCTGCAACATTTCAAAGGTTTATAAATGAAGTTCTTTATGGTCTAGACTTTGTGTTTCCATACTTAGATGATGTGTTAATCGCCTCTTCTTGCGAGGAAGAAGATCGTTCACATCTTAAAATAGTTTTCCAGCGTTTAGATAAATATGGTCTACGGATTAATATTAGCAAATCAGTTTTGGGAGTACCTGTAATAGATTTTTTAGGCTATCGAATATCTGCGGAAGGCTCACTACCTCAACCTCAAAAGATCAAAGCTATCATAGAATATCCATTGCCAGAAACTATGCACGAATTACGTTCCTTCTTAGGAATGATCAATTTTTATCGTAATTATATAAATAATGCCGCAAAAACTCAAGCCCCTCTACATGAACTTTTGAAAGGATCTACAAAAAAAGATCGACGCAAAATACCATGGACCGATGAAACTAGACAAAGTTTTGAAAAATGCAAACAAGATGTTGCTCAAATAGCGTTAATGGCATATCCCAACTCGGATTACCCTCTGGCACTTCTCACAGATGCATCTGATTGGGGTATTGGATCAGTTATTCAACAAAAAGAACCAAATGGATGGAAGCCAATTGCATTTTTTTCTAAAAAACTTAATGATGCTCAGAAAAATTACAGCGTTTACGACCGTGAACTTTTGGGTATATATTTATCCATTAAACATTTTAAGCATTTACTTGAAGGTCGAGATTTTGATATTTATACTGATCATAAACCGTTAATATTTGCTTTTAAGCAAAACAATGATAAAACCTCCCCCAGACAACTCAGACATCTACAATATATCTCACAATTCTCTACTAACCTATACCATATCAGTGGTCGAAACAATGTAGTGGCAGTCAGACTGTCTAGAATTGAGAACATCGATTCACCTATTGTCGATTATGACTTGATAGCTGATGCACAAATTAATGATGATGAACTGCAACAATTGAAATTACATTCCAAATCATTACATTTTAAAGAACACCAATTGCCATCAGGAAAGCTCTTGTATTGTGATACCTCTACTTCCAGTATCAGACCATTCATACCAAAAAATTTTCGGATGACAATATTTAATACAATTCACAGTTTAGCTCATTCTGGAATTCGAACTACTGTAAAAGAAATAACTAAAAGATTCATTTGGCCAAATATGAAAAAAGATGTTAAACAGTGGACTCAAACTTGCATCAACTGTCAGAAAAATAAAATTACTAAACATACCAAATCAGAATATTCACACTTTCAAGCACCAGATGAGAGATTTAGTGTCGTTCATATAGATTTAATTGGACCTTATTCACCTTCCAATGGATACACATACTGCTTGACGTGTATTGATCGGTTTACCTCTTGGATAGAAGTGGTACCGTTATCAAATATCACTGCAGAAAGTATAGCAAAAGCTTTTTATGAGCATTGGATCACCCGATTTGGTGTACCTACTTGTGTTATCACTGACAGAGGCACTCAATTTATTTCAGAACTATTTTGAAGTTTGGCTGCGCTATGTGGTGTTAAAGTAAACCATACGTCTTCTTACCATCCTCAGAGTAATGGAAAAGTTGAACGTCTTCACCGTACCTTGAAAACAGCTATTAGATGTCATAACAACGTTCGTTGGACGGACACATTACCAACGGTTCTTATGGGTTTGCGAGCTGCTCTACATGAGGACTCTAAGTATACAATAGCTGAAATGGTTTATGGAAAAACTATTAAACTACCAGGCGAATTCTTTGAAGAATCCAGATTGCCAATATCTGATGATAATTTTGTAAGCAATCTCCGAAAACAGATGGCTGACTTAAAACCATATCAATCCAAAAACAAATGTAAACAAAAGATATTCATTCCAAAAGATTTGTACACATGCTCACATGTATTTCTGCGAATTGACAGAGTTAAAAAACCATTAGAACCCCCATATGAAGGACCCTATTTGATATTGCAAAGATCCTCGAAAAACTTTCTTCTATCAATTAAAAATAAACAAGTTAATATTTCAGTGGATAGATTAAAACCGGCATATGTGTTACAACCTAATGAACTTCTGAACCCAACGTCTTTAAATGATCATATATCTCTGCCGAGTGAGCAAGCATTTATACCAAGTCAGCAAGTTTCACAACCCAACACAACAACACGTTGTGGAAGACAAGTAAAACTTCCTGTTCGTTTCAATGACATTATTGACTTTTCTTCAAATTTATAATTCATCCATTCCATTTTAAAAATTAACTTGATTTATGTATGTAAATGTTTATATTTAATTGTATTTGTAATTATTTTTTGCAATTTAAATTTGTATCAATGTGTATTTGTTCGCTATTATTTGTATTGATATATTAATTCGTCTACCATTTTCAAAGTAACGTAACTTTGTTACTGGTAGGGGAGTGATGTAGCGACACCTATTGATGGAAAATGAAGTAAGAATTGAACGACTTCTACTTTCACTGTTAAAAAAGGGAATTTTCCCGCTAGAATAAAAATAGAACGTAGTAGGCGTTCGAAGTAGAATAAACATGTCGTAATTGTGAAAATTGATTATCGTCTTTTATTTTGCCGTCTGGATTTTAATAACACTACGCAACCTTTACAATACCGCCACACCCTTCTAAAAACTTGACAATTTTTCTGTTGTATTTTGTGAAAAATGCCACTTGGATTTGCGAGGTGGATACTAAAATTGTGGAGATATTCATGCTTGTTGTTGAATCAAACAATCCTTTTACTGGAGCTCAGGCAATTCTATTGGAAATGTTAATTTTTCTTCTTTCTTTTTAACAATGCACTCCTCAAAGTTTATTAAGTGAATTATCTTTAGTAAAAAGATTTCTTGTATAAAAAGAAAACTGATAATTGCCCAATTTATAAATTATTTACCTAAAAATTACCCAATTTTTATATTTTTATTTTATTTTTTATAGAAAAAAGAAATTAATATAATGGCAGAGTAATATCATGTAATTATATAACTAAAATCATCTTCATATATGTGTGATATACAGCTACCTGTTAGTTGGTAGCAACTTATCATATCTTTCTATATTGTGTTTATATTTTTATACAAATTTGGTTTCTGATATCTTGTACTAAGAGTTTCAAAAGTTGACATTTGAAATTTTTTTTAATTTAAGATATAATCTGTTTAACTATGTGGTTTTTGAATATGTAGTTATATATGTTATAGAATATTTTAAAGTCTAAAGTCACATGTAAATCATATATAGTATTATCTTATTTTAATTTAATTTCTAGAAATGGTCCACGTGATATTCTAATCAAAAGTGAATCATCTTCTAAAGGTCAACTTTATTGCGAATTTAAATATGCAATGTTCTCTTGTAAAGAAAGGCAGTCTTATTTACCTACCAATGAAGAAATGATTATTTCAAGATCTATTCAAGATGCTTTAGAACCTGTAATTTTACTTGTAAGTTATGTACATTTTTTGAATGATTAGTCATTCATTCTGTGATTTTTAATTAATTTGTTTAATTTTTATTTCTGTATTTGATTTGATTTTTTTTATTTAAACTGTAAACCAATTGAAAATTCAAAAGTTTAAGAATTTTATTAAAGTTGTTTAGCATTATTTCCAATTTTTTGTTGGTAATATCTTGTAAATGCATAACACTTTTTTTCATTGAATTTGTGATGGCGATAAGACGTCATGTCCATTTGAGTCAGAATCTGATGCATCATGGAAGAAGGGTTAGTAGTGTTTCAACTGAGGTTAAATTTCTTGGTGCCACGGCAGTTTCAGAGTGTTAACAGAACCTGAAAGTCAGAAAATTTTGTCGATCTGAAAAAGGCAGTAAAAATAGAAAAAATTCTGATGAGAGCATTTTGTGCCAAGCATGTGCGCGTTTGATGAGTTTGTAGGGTCGCTTCTAAAGTGATCGCGCACTATGAGTAATTAAGCATGTTCAAAATCGTCGATTTTGTAGCCAAGCATGCTTGCCAACTCAGATCTTTAACTCATTTTACGGCAACTGTACTTCGGGGGGGGGTTTTTTTTTTTTTTTTTTTTTCCCTTTATGAGAGACAATCCAATTTTTGATTTATCTCATTTTAAACTTGTATTTCATTAGTGTATATGTTTGCTTTTATTTGTACTCTCTTGTACTTATGATATTGTTTAAGCTAATTTAGAAAAGTAAGAATTTTAATATATAAATAATGTTTTATTATTATTAATTATTTTTTGTAATATACTGTGCATTTTACTGTAGTATACTGTTTTAATATTTTTTTTAAAATTATATTTTCTTAAAAAAATATATTATTTTTTATTAAATAACGTTTTATTAAATAATGTTTTCAATAACCTATATCGTTCGCATACAGCGATTCTGAGTAGGGAAAAAGCCATGAAACTAACATAATTAGCTGCCGTAAGTCAGAGAAGTGTAATTGTAGTCTGGGAAAAATATTTCACAGTCTCTGTAGCCACCCATAATTTGGAAATTAACACTCGAGGGCATCTAAGAGGATTTTATTCTTTATAATATTATGTATTGCATTTGTATAATTATATTTTTGAAACACTCTGCAAGAAAGGTTTTTTTTTTTTAATTATTGATACTTTCTGTCAATTTGTTGTCGGGAAAAGTGTGCAGGTATTACAATTTTTTGCTGTGAATTACACCAAAAATCATATTATAATATTACGACTAATTGCCAGCATTTTTACACAAGTTGTACCCCATTAATAAAGGAAAGTACTAAATAACCATATATTACTTCATTTATTTTTTTAATATGAGTATTTTTATTATGTATTTCTCATTGCAGCATAAATTTCCAAAATCGCGTTTGGATATTATTATTATGGTTCTAGAAAATGATGGGGGGGGTAAGTCCTTTTAAATGTTGTACTCATTTTTATTTATTAAATAATATAATCTTTACTAACACCTTTAATATATACTAATACCATTTTCATTTAGCTATTAGTGCTGCTATTACATGTGCTGGAGCTGCATTACTAAATGCTGGTGTTGAAATGTATGATCAACCTGTTGGATGCAGTTTGGCAAGTTACCTCAGTTTCAGTATTAAAGTTTGAAAAAATAAAAAGAAATAGATTTTAAAACTGTTAGCTGAAAAATGTTAAATATTTCAATAATGATTGCTTTATAGATTCAAATTATTTGATAGTGTAAAATGAAACATCTTTTAAAATTGTATATATAATGTTATAAAATAAAAAGCTTTGGTTCTCTTATAAAATTTTCAAAAAAATTGCTTCACTTGTGATGTTTTTAATGTAAAATATTTCTTTGTTACTAATTTAGGTGCACTGTAATTCTGAATTTCTTGTCGATCCAACAGCTGAAGAGGAATTTTTCAGCAAGGTATATTTTTTTCTTTTGCAAAATATATATTTTTTTTTTAAATTATAGCTGTTTCTGTAATAAATTCATATGTACATGTTTCAGTCAAAAGAAGAATGCAAATATATGTCTCTTGCAATGATGGTAGAATATAAAAATCAAGTCATTTATATGGATAGTTCTGGTTGTGCCAATTATTCGTTGCTGTCTGAAGTAAGTTGTATTTTACATTATTTAACTTACTAAAGAATTTTTGTATACTCTTATTTTTAATGATGGTCCCTTTTCATTTATCTACTATAAATAAATATTTCAGTGGGAACAAAAATTATTTACACCTGCAAATATTTATAACTTTTCTCAACCTTAATTACTATTATCCAGAGAAATGATTGTAAACATATTAAATTTTAATGTTTCTTTATAAGAAACTGTTGATTTCTTTTCAAATGTTTTTTTTATTTGTTATGTTCTGTATTTTTATTTTAGAGTTTGCAAAGTATTCAAACTTCTTGTCATCAATTATTAACTGAAATCCGATTTTGCATGATTCAACATGTGAATGATTCACACAAATATGATGATGAACCTAATGAGAAGTAAGCATTTATGTTTGTCTGTGTTAAATGTGCATTAAGAATTTTACTGCTTTTATATAATCTTATGTGTTTTATATTAAATTCCTTAAGAATTAAAGATTAATATGTATCACTTTTTTTTAACTATTCCAAAAAATGTATTGGATTATTCATTATAAATAAATGTTGTCATAAATGTGAAAACATTACTTTTTTTATTCATTTCTAATACATATTTCTTTTTAGGGATATTGTTAAAAAAGCAGAGGCACAGTTAAAATTGTTTCAGCATCAAAAATATATGAATGCTTTTCTTGAAAATAGTATTCGACCAGATGCAAGAAGCATAACTAAATTTCGTCCTGTTCTTATAGATATTTCTGCCATTGGAACAGCTTTTGGTTCAGCATTAGTAAAGCTTGGAAGAACATCAGTACTATGTGGAATCAAAGCTGAATTAACCAATCCACTCACAAACGAACCAGACAAAGGCTTTTTTGTGCCAAACATTACTCTTACTTCAATATGTTCTAATCGCTATGTTCCAGGCCCTCCATGTGAACAGGCTCAAGTCTATTCACAAATTGTTATGGATCTGTGGAAAAATTCTTCATTTATAGATCCAGTTGATTTATGCATTATTCCTAATAAACTTGTTTGGTGTCTTTTTGTTGAAATGACATGCCTAAGCTGTGATGGTAATGTTTTAGATGCATGCATTTTAGCACTTATGGCTGCTTTAAAGAATACTAAGCTACCAAAAGTTTTGGTTGATGAAGAAACAAACTCCATAGAAGTGACAGACGATTTATTAGACTTAAAAATGAATTTTGTTGTACTATCTGTTACATATGCTCAGTTGGGTGAAAGTGTGATTGCAGATCCTACATCAGAAGAAGAATCATTAGCAAAAGGTAGTGTCACTATCTTTTTAAAAGATAATCAAGAAGTAAATATCCATTCTGTTGGTCCAATTAAGGATGATCAATTATTTCATTGCATTGACTGCTCGAAAACAAGATATTCTGAAATGACAACAATTCTTGAATCATTAAATTGATATTTTGTGTAATAAATAATTGTTTGCTTAATCATGGTTTAAGTGACTAACTTATAACAATGCAACTTTTACATAAATACGGCATTATATCTTCTTAGAATACAATTGATTGTACAAAAACAAATTCTGCCTTCTTTAATAAATTTTAGTTAAAGTATAACTGTTTATTTTAATAACAAAATCAAAGAACTAAACAATAGTTCTTCTATCATTAATTAACAATGCAAAAAGCTTTAATAAAAAATTGTTATTAAAGATTGATTAGAAAATTAATTGATCTAATTTCGAACCATATATGAATTATATTCTCTTGTTACCTTTTCTATAGAATTACAAATCAAAATTTGAAACTAAAGTAAACAACAAGTGTCTTGAAAAATGTCATTGAAAATTTATCATGAAGATCTTTATAAAGATATTTATATATCTTACTTGAAATAACTTAAAAACTAATTATTTTAAAATTGTCACTATGCTATTAACTATTCATGAATTAGATAATCACTAAATATGCTTAATTGTGAGAACTTTAAATGCATAGAATTAAAAGTATATTAACTTATATTATGTTTGAACTTAATTTTTAATTCAAAAGTGTATAACACAACTTGAAAGCGGCACGTTCTTAAAAGTTTCTGGAGCAATTAATCACATAAAGATCTTGAAAAATCTGAATTTCTCTATTCCTTTAGGCAGATAACAAATCAATTAAGTGCATTGTTTAAATTTTAATCCATAATCATAATCCTTTTCACTTTAAAGAAGGTTTGGCTTTAGAGATGCATTTAATGGTAATACCATTGGTAAATTCACCTTGATGTCAGGTTAAATATTATGTACAAGAAATTATATATAATGATGACGAAAACATGATTTGATTGGAAAGCATATTTTTTTCTTTAAAAAATTATGAATATTATAAATATTATTCTCTCATTCTTAATTTGAGGTCACTAACATGCCAGTTTTCTGTGGACTTGCTTGGAGGAAATTGACAAAATATTATGTATGTAGAGAATTGAGACAAATTATAATTTCCTTATAAACATTTATTGGAAACAATAGTTACAGTTAGCTACAATGCTTTAATTATTGAAAATGTTATACATCTTCACGGGGGGAATTTTGTTAACTGCAATTAAATATGCTATAAAAGTGTTTGCATTAGGCAAGTATATGATGTTGATTTTATTTTTGAAATATGAAAGATAAATAGAATGAAGATTAAAAATTTGCTTAATCAACAAAGTTTGTCAATACACTTATATAGTAAATAGACTGTTCTATAATAGAACTAAATAATTATCTATTAGAGGTCTGGTGACTAGCATGTTTCACTTCCTGAACTTATTGATCTTGGTTCAATAGCTAGAAGCGAAATGAAATGGAAATATTCAATGTCTATACTGATAAATTGTTTGATCGTATTGGTTTTTGTATGTCATTCCGGTCTCCCGCGAAAAACGAATCGGTAGAGAGAAAAAATGGCTTTTTTCTCTCACACAATTCATAGCAAAAACTAAAGTTTGTAATCGCTGAGCATGAATTCAGGCTTTCTGTTAGTTAAAAAATTGCCTACTGCAGAACACTGGCATCAAGAAGTCGGTTGAAATTCAAGTTAAAAGCGACGGCATGAAAGTGGGGCAAGAGAATGAATTTTTGATCGCCAGTCTTTCTAGATTTTGAGTTTTTAAACTTCCGTGAACCAAGTTGGCGAAAAAAACTAGTTATTTAATCTTGTCCTTGAAGTGGATGCAGTTTAAAGTACAGTGCCGAAATTCATCAAACAATAGCTTATTTTATTCAACTAGACAGGGGCCTGATCGTCGAGTGGCTAGCGTTCTTGCGTTCGGTACCACAGGTTTCGGGTTCGAATCCCTGCGGTGCCATGGATGATTGTAGTGGTTCGGAATCCACTTTTAAGTTGTAGGTCCCGGTCTTATATGGCTGTAGAACGTCACAAAGACCAATCAGACTTCTCTCTCACCCACATCATTCCCAAAATGGATAGGCACAGTGATGTGGCGTGGCGTAGTAGTAATATTCAACTAGACAGAAGATATTAAAGCTACACTGCTAAAATATGTGTGGGAAACGACTAATAATTAAAATGATAAGATAGAACTTGGAAAATTGTTACATAAAACCTCTCATCATATCCCGCATGTCGACCTATAAAGAAAAAGCACGATATTATTTAATACTTTCCTAGAAAGTGCTCAATACATCGTAGAAACTATGTATTCGAATCGACCTTCGTTAAACCACCTTCCCAGCAAAAGGTGACGATTTAACTTATCTATTATATATACATGATAAATAAATAGGGGAAAAAAAACATTAAAATTCCATCTCTCATATTATATTTCGAAAAATATAAAGATGGAAGAAAGTCATTAGATTCCTGTAGATTTCCTGTAAAGGAGCCTATTTATAATCATACATGACTAAGTATGTAATTTCTCGTAAGTAATTACTTAACATTTTTAGACTTTCGAAGGTTTTAAGCATTATATATATAATTTTTTTTTTTTTTTTCCTATCCTTAAAAAGTCAGTTGAAGAATATCATTTTTTTTTTTAAATAAAATTAGAAATAAATGGAAAATAACTGTAGTTTAATTGAAGCAGGCGAGATGTAATTTTCATCATATGCTCATGCGTAGTTAATTAATAGCCAAACTAATTGTTCACCGATTATTTGGTGGTCTCACTTGATGTTGTCTTTTTGGTTTCAAAATAAGATTAATCTCTCTATCAAATATGAAGATTTGCCAACAGTCGGAAAAATTCATAACCGAATAACATAGAATTGTACAATTATATATATATATATATCTTTAAATAGTTTTCAGAGGAAGTTTTTTCATTTTGAGCATTTTTTTTTTTTTTTTTTTTTTTTTCCTGTTTCTATAAAATACGTAATTTATGACAAATTATGCTGCTTTTTGTGGGGTCTCATGATATTTATACATTTTTCTTTTTTTCACTTTAACCGTAATTTTTATATTATTTTACGTTTAAAACCCTTACAATTTTTAAGATCTCAACCATGGTTACAAAAATGGAGTTTCATTCTTTTATAGTATATAAAAAAAAAAAAGAATGCACTTTATAGGTAAGAAATTATGTTAACTTTTTATTTTTTTCTCATATGATTCATGCAACATCCGCATTGCTGATGTTCAAAATTTTTTTTCGGCAATTGAGGAACGTAACTAATGGTGCCGACAGAGCGTATTTTCTTACAACGTACGTCTTTGTGGGTTACGGAATCATTTTATCGGCTCAATTTTCAATTCCTCCCCAGATCTAGGAGGTCCAAGAATTTGTCTTGGAGCAGAATTTCTATGTATCTTTGGAAGCAAAACTGTTTCCTGGGATAAATCCATAGATCGCCAAAAATCGCTACTACTCCAAACAGTTATTAGGATCAAATTTTATTCCTTAAATTGTTTTAATGTCAAATTTTATCGTTTAACGTCAAATATTATCATTATCCTGCCAAAATTTTATTCTTGAAATACTTTTAAGCCAAAATTTATCGCTTTATCGTCAATTTTTTGTTACTAAGCGAAATTTTATTTTTAAATTGCTTTTTCGGAAATTTTATCGCTTTAACGCCAAATTTTAACACTATCATGTCTAAAAAAATTATGCCTAAATTGCTTTTACACCAAATTATATCGCTTTATAGCCTACGTTTTACACTATTATGGTAAAATTTTACTGATTTGCTTTTCGGCCAAATGTTATAGTTTTAACTCCAAAATATATCACTATTTTTTTAAATTTTATTTCTAAATTGCTCTTACACTAAATTTTATCTCTTTAACGTCAAATTATTGTGTGAAAATTTGTTTTGCTAATTCACAAAAATTTATCATTATAATAACGATAATAATTGCTATTTAATAAAATTATTCGCTAATACGCCAATTTTTTTCCCATTGTGTCAAAAAATATTTCATGTTGTTTACGATGCCGAATTCGAATGATAAAATATAAAAGTGTTAATAAAAAAGAAAAGAAACCAGAGCATAACCTGTGCTTGCATAACCATATTAAATGAATGAAGAAAACAAGAACAACATTACAAAAACACTGAAAAATTTAATACGTTCCAGTATCCTTTTTCTTCCATGAATCAACATGCTAAACTTAATAAGTTGCATTTTTCTGCGTGAATTCAAATAATGGTTGTCAAATTTTAACTATGTCAACAGCATTAAAAAGAAAATAATTATTTGATAATCAAAAAAAAATTATTAATTAAATAAAAAAAAATCATTTTTATTGGGTTTTTTCGTATTTTATCAGTGGCAACACATAAAAATTTATATTCTGTATCAGTAGCCGACATACGTTATAAGAACAATTTCGAAATAATCAATAATTTATTGGAATAATTATTTAAAAGAACATATATTTCAGTTCTGATTTACTATAAATAAAAATTCTGCTATCAAAGTAACAATAAAATAGTCATTATGTTGTTCCGAAAACGAACAAATTACGGAATTCCTCAATTTGCAAGATTGGCGACTTCCTCAGGGGTACAGTATTCTGGATTTCATCCACAGTTTCAATGGTGTTAATTGAATTTTCCCATCCATGCAGCTCATTTCTGGTATTACTACGATGAATTTCTTGGCACTACAGTACTGATAAACTTGATCTATTTTGCCAATCATAACATCTTTTATTTATTGTACTCTTTAGTGGGATCATAGGGCCTGATGGCCGAGTGCTCGGTACCACAGGTTTCGGGCTTGAGTCCGGGCGGTGCTATGAATATTTGAAGTGGTATGGAATCCATTTTAAACCATAGGTGTCTAATATGATTGTAGAACTTGTCGCAGGGCTGACAACACAACCAAACGTCTCCTTTCTCAAAATCTGCCAGTAGGCAGACGGCCTTGTCCCACCATGTGGCTGTTGCGCTCATGAAGAAGAAGTGGGATCATAACGAAATGCCTCACCTGCCAAACTGTAATCACTACCTATACTTCGCATTTCACATAGTACAATAATGTTTTGTTCATGTGCTCGCGGTCCATGCCTTTCACAAACTTTACTCATTGTCACTCTACTTAGTTCATTTCGCAATCTTGTTTCTTCAACAGTTTATCTGTGACTACTCGCTGAGTGTCTCACTCGATATTCTTCTTTAATTTCTTCTCGTTATTCAAGTTCAATTATGTGTCAATCTATTTATTCTCTTCCGTTGTGAAGCTAAACTTTGTTTCTATCTCTCCTCGTCTGCGGCCTGATGGCTAACACTGTGACCGGTGGTACTGAAGGATTCAGGTTCGAATCCTGACGGTGGCAGGGAAGTTTGTTGGTGGTTCGGAATCCACGTCAAACCGTAGGTCTCCGTATGTTTAGCCTGAAGTGTGCACAAGATGACCATAGAGCGGCAAACCAATCTCTCCTCGTTTGTTTCCTTTCTTTCTGTTTCCTTCTTTTCGATTCACCACTGGCAAGACCTCCTTCATTTTTGCTCTTCGGTAACCTGTTAAATGTTTCTTAACGCACTAAAATTCCTTTTAAGGATGATGGTGATCAAATAAAAATGAAATCAGAATAAAATATTTTTTTTTTAAAAATTGACAATGCTCCAATAAGTCATATGTCAAAATATTTTGTGTATTCTGGAGGCTCATATACGCAGCGGTGTTGTTGTAGATTATTACGGAGATCCTTGGCCGCTAGCGGCCACTAGCTCCTTCTTTGTAAAATGTTGAAACATAGCGGTGGTCTCATGCCCTTTGAGTTAATAAGCAAAATAGATAATTAAATGCTCTTTTTTAAAAGAGAATTATTTATTTAATAAAATTATAAAATGAAAAATATCAAAAATGTAGATATTCATGGAATCAGTTGCATGTAATAACCCCGAATGAGCAAAGGTTAAATTAGGAGAAAAACGAACTTTTTTCATCTAGGCAGTTGTAAGGAATTAATTTAAAATATTTAGAACAGTGCGAGGTCTTTTGCTATGTTTGCGGGAAGAAATATCATAATCGTAATTTTGTAGGATATTTAATACAGGGTTATTAATGTTTCGCATATCATTATAGAATTTAGTAGAAATTTTGTGAATAAATTGTCTTAAACTTGGAATCGAGAGAGCTCGGCTAATATCGTCATTATGAAAATACCAGGGTGAATTCGTTAACATTCTGAGAGTTTTGTTCTCAAGCCTTTGAATAATTTCAAAATTTGTACGTGCGACAGAACCCCAAACTGGGCTTGCATAAGCTAATACTGGACGAAGATAAGACAGTGGTTAATTTTTGTAATAGCGTTAACTGAATATAAAATATATAGATTGGTTACTTCATTTTATTTTATAAATAAATATATTAAAATATTTAAAAATAAAAATAATAATAAATAAATAAATAAAATATTTAATTTCGTACAATTTTGTGGTCTCCAAAATAAACACACACAAACACAGTAAACTGCAACACAAAAACTTAAATATTTTATTCATGGTATTGTTTCGTACATGCATCCAAAAGCTTGCTATGGAAGCTCGCGCCACGAAAATTGAAACAATTCATGTCGGTTTAATTTTTAAAAATACAATATACTGCAGTTGGTAGAGTGCAAGTTCTTGTAATTCGACAAATTTAATAAAAATAAATTTGAGAGTTCTGCCGCGATATCATCGAATCCAACCTTTGCAATATCAAACCGAAACCTTCTTCATGAATGGGGAACGAAGGGGTACAATACCATTTACACTCATGTGGCTACGGAGGAAGGTTGCGGAGTTATAATGGCATGCAGAGTCAAAATCATTCTTATATTTATTATATATATTGATTAGTACATGTATATCAAATGAGCTGCTAATGCAGAAATGTTTTCAATATGATGCGTATATTTTGCGATCTCTTACAGATGCAGATATTAATCTATGAAATATTTTTAAGCCATTTCATCTCATTTAAAATTTAAATAATCTATAAAAAAATGATAAAAATTTTACAACTAAAATTAATTATTCTGTATATTCTTTCTGTTTTTTTATATTGAAAAATTACAGTAAATCTAGTAGAAATTCTAGAAGAATTCTTTCAGAATTCAGAAAATTGGCATTGCCATCATATGTTAAATTGTTTTCGTAAGCTGCGAAACTCGATTTGTTTATTGAATTATTTTGAATTTACCAAGCTCAGTAGACTCATTCCAGTGATCAATTTTATCATTCAAAAATATAAATATTGTTTTATAAAAGCCTTCTATTTTATATATTTTAATTCTGTAATATTTTCTCTTGTAAAAAAATATATTGAAATATTTTAAGAATTGACGTGAACCTAAAATTTCTGTAAGGTTTACTTGACATTTGGCAAGTTGGATACTTTTGCAGTATTATTTTATTATGAATCAAATACTTTGTACTGCTATTTTGTAGTCATGGCTGATAGAAGGAAACTTCAAAGTTAGTATTAAAGTACTGAATGGAGTTGTGTAGTAAAATGTTCTTTATTTCCTTATCTAGTTAAACGTAGTGTATAATATGCAAACTTTATTTTATTTAGTGTATAAGTAAGCCTATATTAATGTATAAATGTTTTGCCTTAATGTTGTGTTGGAAACATTTTAATTGTATGCCATCGTTTTTTAAATGATATATTTAGTAATCTATAGTTGCATTCACAAATATTATGCAGTTTCGTTTTTAGACTAATGTTGTACAATTTATTTTTATTATCGCTATGCTTGCATTTTTTTACAGATTTATCATTTTTTACGAAGTGAGTTCTATAAAAAAAATGAAACAAATATTTGTATCTGAAAAATTTTTGGTTTTTAAATTTTATAAGAACTGAATAAGTTAGTTTTCTGGAGCAAGATTATACTTGTTAAAAATATAATTTAATATAGTATCGAAGTAGTTTTGGAAAAGACCACACATGGCCCTATTGAGTAATGTCCAGTTTCTCCTATTTGGGTTTACTCATTTATTAACCAAGTTCTGATGTGTTCATGTATTTACCAAATGATTGTTAAAAGGTAGGTAAAAGCTCTGCAGAAGCAGAAGTAGTAGTAAGAACAAATAAACTGAATTTTAAGATGTCTATAAGCATGTAAAAATATTAAACAGGTGCTCAATTTATTTATAATTCTGTATTTTTGACTTATAGATTCTAGATGTGTATTAGAAATGTAAGCATTTAAGTATGTTTAGGTAACTTATTTCCATTTCAATACATTGAATTAGCTACTGGAAAACCAAAAACCTCACCTGATATAAATATACAACAGACATTCATTAATTTTTCTGACATGGATATCAGTTTTATTAGTTAATTCCTCCTGCCAATTCAAATATTCTCTTTCATTTATAATTGAAAAACAAAAAGTACAAATTCAGCTAATCTTCTCACTCATTACATCGAATTTGTCTTATGAAAAACGGTAAAAACGATGATCAACTTGAATTAAATTATTCAGCTCCAGCACTAACAAGAAAATTATAAAATTTTATTGCAAATTTAATATTGACTGAGATGATAATTTTAAACTTCTGCATGTCATCTAAAAAGCCATTGTACAAAATCATTTTAAAAATAACAATAATGCAGTGAATTAAAGATTGAATTATGTGTCTTTTGATTTTTGGAGCTGCTTAAATTGCATTTGATGAACTTTTTGAAAATCATGGAGGGTTTCATGCTATATATTGTAAAGTGAATCTTATTTTTTACAGATCACAAATTAAATCTTGTCAAAGAGTAGTACTCAAAAACGGTAATAATTAAATCAAAATTGTTTTACTAATCTTTTTATATTTTTTTATGAAAAAAGAAATTCAGGAACGTTGTTATATAACTGAAACTTTGGTTTTTCAGGATTATAGAATTAATTTTAATATCTCATGTTTCTAGTATTTTACAGACTTGCTGAGTTTTTGCTTTTTGTTACTGCCTATTAAATATAATTTAATGATAGTTTTCAAACTATTTAAAGGTATAACTTCAAATTTTTGAAATTAAAATATTATTTTTTAGTAATATTTGTCCTTTTTAAATTTGATTTTTCATAGTAAATTATAAATCTACAAAAGTAATTTTTATGTATAAATATTATGTGTACACTTTTAAGTTACAGTATTATTTATAAGAACTTTTTATGTATTGTTTAAAAGTTTAACCAAAATTTTCTTTAATATTAATAGAATATATACTTAAAATTACTTTAAACTAATTTTATTTCAGGGTTTTGTAAATTACCTTTTACAAAAATAATTTCTGGTATTAAGTTAATAAAAAAATTCACATTTTTAGTTCAGATTTCATTAAATTCTAATCATTTTTCAGTATAATTTCTTATTAATATTTTTAAATGTAACATTATAATGTAACTATGCTATCTTATGTATCTTTTATATATGATGTTAATTTCTTCTGTTTTCAGTAAATTTTTATTTATATGTCATTTAGGTGAAGTTGACAGATGTTTGAAAAAAGTAACTGAAGGTGTTGAAGCATTTGATGATACTTGGGATAAGGTAATATATATTTATTACTAATTTAAGCGAAAAGAAAAGTAGTTTCTTTTTGTAAATCAATATATTATAACTTCATATGTGATCTCAGTGTGTATTAATTTTAAAAAAAATTTATAATGAAAAATGGTTTATTAAAAATATTCAGTACTTGATAAATATTTAAAATTAAAAATATAAAACTGAATGAATTTGGTATTTTTATTCTAAAATTTTGAAGCTAAGGGAATTTTTTTAATTTTTTTTTTTTATAAAATCTGAAAATTGAAAATAAAGAATAAATAATAATAATTTATAAAAAAATGTAAAATTTCACATTAACTGATGAAGTTTTCAAAATTAAGTCATTATATTTTGTTATATTATATTATTCTTGTGTTTATTATATTAAAAATTATCTGAAAAAGAATGAAAACCTTCTATTACTATATATCTATCATTATATTTTTTCTCTTTTAATTTGAGATAACATAGTTATTGAATTTTTTATTTCTTATTTATGAAAATATATGAATTTATTATTATTATTAAATATTATATTTTATTATTATTATTAAATATTATTATATTTTTCTTTCTAAGTTTAGCATTATTGGACTTAAGTTTTAAATAATTTTTTATCAGATATATACTGCTGCAAATTCCAATCAAAAGGAAAAATATGAAGTTGACCTCAAGAAAGAAATTAAGAAACTTCAGGTATGTTTATTTATAGTAATATTTATAACTTTTAAATATATTTAAAAATTAACATTTAAAAAAAAGTAATTTTTGATGATTAAATAACTTTAAATCATCATTAAATGCTTAAATTTTTAAACTGTGTAGGTATACTGTTAAAATAAGTATTTTAATATCAAGTAAAATACTTGATTTTAAAAAAAAAGTATTAATTTAAAAAAAAAAATGTATTTGTTATTGTAAATTAGCTGCAGAGTTTTTATTTTGTATAGCATGATGAGCAAAATTTTACAAAAGCAAATGCAATGCAATATAACTTATGAAAATAAAATTGAGGTATTTTGCTTAATAAAAATGTGCATGTATAAATTTTTATCCGTTATTCCGTTCTCTATCTTATTGTATTTATTTCTTGTATTATATAAATCAGATTAGATTTATTCCCGCCTCTCTTCATACACTTTTTCTCTTTTGGAGAAAAGTAATATTAAGGTATTAGAAATTAAATACAATTTTTATATATAATAAGGAATATCTTGTGGTTAATCCATTGTCTCATAAATGTTGTGATGGTTATCGAATGTTGTATATATCGTTCTTAATTTTTAAAAAAATTACCATTACTAAAATGTCCAGCTTGTATTAAGTCATAAAAAAACCTTCTATTCCATTATTTTAGTTTGTCATTATTATGTTTTTAAGGCAAAGTATACAATTATTAATTTCATATATTTATCGATAAATAATTATTCATTAATAATTAATCATAACATGACTCAACATATGAACATGCAGTGATATACTGCATTATTTATATTTATTGAAAAAAGTTTTTTAATCTAAATTTTCATGGTTTTAAACATTTGTACAATTTTTAAATGTTTTTTCTGATTTTGGTAATTTTCAATATATTTTAATTCATTGGTTTTTTTTTATAATTTTATTTTCATGAGAATAGACAAAATATATTTTTGACAGATTATAAAAATACATGTCAGGAAAACTTTGTTTAAATTCAACTTTATTTAACTTCATTAAATATGTCATTACAATATTATTTAATTTTGTCATTAGTTTTTTTTTAATATTGATGATACACATTTATCTTTAATGACAATTATTATTATTGTAGCGTCATCGAGATCAAATCAAAACATGGTTGACCAGCAATGATATAAAGAACAAGGATCCTCTGAGAGAAGCAAGGAAACGTATTGAAATTGTATGTTCATTTTATTTTATTTTATAAAGTAATGATTTTTTTTTATCAGTATTGTGCTTGTATTACATTTTTATTTCTACAATATGTGTAAGGTATTTTAATTATGAAATGTTTTTTGATATTATAGTTAGATTAATTGTATTTTTCAAAATAAACTTATCTGAAGAATTTTTCTCAAATCCAACGATAAACATTATATTTTATTATCTAAATTGTAAATTTATTTTTCAATGTTATGACTGTTATTTTATAATTAGGAAGTTAATTAGAATTTAATATGAATTTTATAAATGACCTATCTTACACAAATTATTTTAGTTTTATACTAAATAAATTTTCCTAGATAAGTAGTTATCAAAATTATGCATTTTCTTCTAATTTATAAACTATTGCATTAAATGTTACTTCCTTACTTTCTATCTGTTTTAGAAGTAATAATTTTTTCATGCATATACAATTTTTTTTTTCTCTTATAAAAAATTTTCTTATTAAAAAATGTTTATCTGAAAAGGTGATACTCCATAAAATTACTTACTCACTTAAGTCATTAAATACCATCATTTAATCATAAATACCATCACGAGTTAAATATGGTTTTCATCATCATTATCCTTGAATTACAGAGTTGATAGACCATGTCCTACATTTAACTTTGGATAGCTGTTATCTAAATTTTCTATTTCTTAGTACATTTTTTAATGGTTTAAATTCACTCAGTTCCTATATAGTTGTTGTATGATAAATAAAGTTTTATTATCTAAAAGTTTTTCCTCAATATTTATTCATTTTATTATAATTCTAAAAAGTTTTTACTATGCATTTTTGTACAGTCGACCATTATTTTCAAGGCATTTTAAAACTTTTTATAGATAGTTTATCTTGAAACTAGTAATGTAAAAGTATTTCAATTAGTCGTCTTGTGACACTTATGAATGTACATTAAAAGTGGTGGTTTACTGAGAGTAGTGCAACCACTGTATTTAATGCATAAAAAAGAAACCTTATGCTTCCTTCACATCAAGGCATAATGCTATGATATGTGATGTGCTGATCAGTCACAAAAGTTGAGCAAGCAGCACCTGAAATGAGCTCTTGAAATTGGCCAATGGGTAATTCTTAAATATCTAATATGTCATGTGACTTGGATTTAAGCAATACAAGTTGAATAGGTGTTGCAACTATTTTTTTACTAATTTGTATAATAGCATTAGTAACTGTTCAATTTTTGCACGCATCAAAATATCTTTCCTTTGGTAAATATCTCTTAAATAAGGTATAAAATTACCTTGTCTATTTGATTTAAATTATAAGAACAAATAAATGAGGAAATATTAATTACTCTAGATAGAATTCTAATTTCCGCTTTGACATATATTATTAATGACATAAAACTTTTGAATAGGTTAATCAAAACATTTTATAAAATATCAATTTCAAAATTATACATTGATGATTGCTTTTTTTTTTTTTTTTGCTTGGATATAAACAATCGGAATTGCTGTTTAGTTGAAGTAACTGTGAAACTTCAATAAGCAAATAGTGACATCTGCCACCTCAGTGTGAATGAATTGAAAAACTTTTTTCCTCTGTGTTCTCGTCACTTCATGTGTTGCTTTGAATGAACATTTAAACTGCTGTCATTTATGGAAATAATAACAGTAGCTTAAGGGGGAGAGAAGTAATGTGCATTGATAATATTTCTCGTAAAAAAACTATATTATCTTGTTTTTAAAAACTATATTTCAAAAGGGCATAATCTTTTAAACAATAAAAAAAATTGACCATATTTTGAATAAAGTATTCTTTCATTTATAGCGTATGGAAAGATTTAAAGCAGTTGAGAGGGAAACAAAAATTAAAGCTTACTCAAAAGAAGGTTTAGGTGCTGCTCAAAAACTTGATCCTGCCCAAAGAGAACGAGAAGTGACTAATGGATGGCTTACTGTAAGTTTTCAAGTTTAAATTGCATCTGTTTTTATTTCATTAATTTTCGAGTTAGTTTTATTGTTTTTCTTAAGAGTAAATAAATTTTTGTAAAACAATTGATATTAAAAAGTATTCAATTTTATAATAATAATATTTATATTAAGTAAAATATTTAGGGATAACAAAAACAAGATCTTCAAAATGTTTTTCACAATGCATACACATTCTAATATATCCATATATATGCTTTTTTTAAAATTATTTTCAGGCTTGCATTAATGCCTTGAACATTCAAATAGACAAGTTTGAATCAGAAATTGATTTGACAAATTTAAGTTTAAAGAAGAAGAAAAATGATAAAGAAGTAAGTTTTGATAAAATGTTTATTATTAATTTATCATTCAGTTAATATATGTATTCTTAGCTATCCTCAAATAAAAGTCTGAGGAAGGTGTTTAGATTTTAATATTAGAGACTGAGTAATAAAATTGAAATTAACACTTTTATTTTGATAGTAGCAAACATAGAAGTAACATAATCATATGAAATCATAAATATAAATCATGAATGTATAAAGAATTGTCTTTTACAACTTAAACACTCAATAAAATCTGTTTGAAAAAGAATTTTAAATTTGTAAAAACTTTGAAGATTAGAAAAGATTTATGTGAAAGCAGCATATTTTATTGATATGCAATATTTTAAATTACTTTATTCATATAAATAATAAATTCCATCAGACATCATCTGTAATAATTTCTTTAAAATTTAAGCATGCAATAAAATAAAATTTGAAATTGTACCCATATCAATTCTTCTATTCATAAATTTTTGATTCTCTATTTTCTTTTAGAAATTGGATCATGTAGAGGATTTAAAGAAAAAATGTGAAAAACATAAATACCATATTAATCAATTGGAAACATTGCTCAGATTACTTGATAATAGAAGTGTTGAAGTAGATCAGATAAAGAAAATTAAAGATGATGTAGAATATTATGTGGATTGTTCACAAGAACCAGATTTTCAAGAAAATGAGTATATTTATGATGATCTTGATTTAGAAAATTATGAAGATTATTTGGCCAAACAGCAAACAGCACGTAGGTGTCAGTCTTTTTTTTTTTTTAATAAAAAGTTGAAACCTTCTCTCCCTTTAGAATATATATTTTTATTCTGTAATTTATCTCAATAAACTTTTTATTAAATAAAAAATGAACTTGATTTAAGTGACAAATTTCTTAAATTATTTCCTGTTTTTAATTTTAAATTGGATTTACATCAAGTTATGCAAATTCTTATCAATTTTGACACTATTTAACAATTTATATCTTTGTTTGTTAAACATCGTAGATTTTTATTTATTTTTTAAAGTGTTAAAAGTTACATTGCACCTAGTCTGAAATTATATAATAATATTAGTAATGTGTTAGCATTTCTATTGATCTTTAAAGTTTATATATTATAGTCATTTAAATTATTATTTAATTATGTTTGCAATTTACATTTATTGATGCTGAATCAAATTGCTAGTAATGGGATAGATTCAGAATGTATTTGACTTAATTTATTTTTATTTTTCAGATATTGATTTTATGCATCATATTTGTTACACATAAAGGATTAATTTTAAAATACAGATAGTAATAATTATTTGTTAAGTTGTTTCCTTTAATTATTTGAAAATAAAGTTTTAAATATTTTTATTTTATTTTTATGTTAATAATAATAAAAGTGATTTATTACTTTTAATTAACAGCTCAGTTATCACAACTTGATTCAAAGCATGCTGCATTAGAAGAAGAAAATTCTACTGTTATTTCAAATTCTCCTACATCTACTGCATCTAATTCTCGTAGTCACACACCATGCTTAGAAAATCATTTCTCACAAGTAAGCTGCTTTGTGAATTTTGTTATTAAATTGTTGTTATTAATAATACTATTAATTACTATGTATCATTTAATTTTGTTTGTCTATTTCTTATTAATTCTCTGAAACTAGATTTTATGAAAATATATTTATTTCAATTTCTGCTCTCGCACTAAACTGTTAAATTTTTTTTTATAAAAACATATAGTTAAATGTTTACTACAAATGCTGAATATATTATCCAATTGTAATATCTCTGTATTAAAATTATTTTTATCTTTGGCAAAAGTTTAATTAAGAAATAATTTTTTTTCACACAAATTTTCTGATGATAATTAAACTACTAAATTAGAAAAATATAAGTTACTATTTGAAATAAATGCTGTAATGAAAAACTATATATTTTATTGTCTAATTTAAATCTGGTGTCTAAATTTAACTGTATTGTCTAATTTAAATGTGGGGTTTTTTTGTAAAGGAAAGTAAAGTCTCTGAATCAAATTCTTCTTCAAATAATTTACACCAACTACCTTCTCCCACTTCTACTAACAAGTAAGTGCCATATCATTTTTTAATAAATTTGCATCATATATTTAATTGGCCAAATGTATTTTATTATTATTATGTAGATATTTTGTATTAAATTTTAATTTTTTAATAGAATATAAGTATATCTGTTTTTGACTTTACCATGTAAAGACCTCCAGAGATAAATTAAATATTATATAGGGGATAGTTTATTTTTTCTTTCCATTAAATTTTATCAAATTTATGAGTTTATGGGTAATATAAAATATATAATAGATCAAATTAATTTTAAATATTATCATTTTATATTCAACAACAGATTAGTAATAGAAACAAGCATACATTTTGCCATTTAAATTATCCTTATATACAAGTTTTTGTAAAAAAAAATTATTTAGTAGAATTTATTATTCTTACCTTAAACACTTTTGTTTCTTCATAATTAAAAAAAAATTGCATTTTACTTATAACATTTGCAGTTTTCTTAAAACATGTGAACTAATGTAAAACATTGGGATTTTTATTAAATAAATTTTAAACATATAAATTTTATTTAAATATACATATATGTTCTGTTTTTGTTTTCTAAAATACTTCTTATGTTATAAATCAAAACTTTTTTGCATAGAAGGATTAAAAAAATTAATAAAAAAGGGAGTCAAATTATACTATAATTTTTCTTTCAGCAAGGTGTTATTAATTGTGTGTTACTTTCAGACTTTTTTAATACGCTTTTATTAGTTTCACCTGTATGTTTGTATGTATGTAACTGACTCTTTGGGCTTGATTTTGGGACTGATGGCGGCATCTACTGGCGAGTCAGTCAACTGATCCAACCCTACGTATTTTGTATAATTATTTTGTTTAATCTTAATTCCTTTTGTTTTATTTTACTTTTATCTTAAAATTCTCATTTTAACTTTAACCTTTTTATTTTTGGTCTTCGTCAACGGACTCTTAATTGTACCAATAGCTTTAGCTTTTTCGATCTCCTGCTTTAGTTCTCAAGCAGGAGATGTTTTTCCTAAATTATACTTTAAAAAAACTAAAAAAACACGCTTTTAGAGTTTATCAAATTAAAAAGTAAAAAATAAATTAATAGTTTAAAAAAACTAAAAAACACACTTTTAGAGTTAATCAATCTAAAAAGTAAAAAATAATTGTTAACATAAGAATAAAATTACTGACGAGAAAATGAATGTCACTGTTCTAAAAGCGTGGGGTGATTTGTATGACATTTTAAAACTAACTCTGCATTTCGGAATGAACTAGTGAAAAATTATAACGAATGATATCGAGCACCCCACGCTTTTAGAACAGTGACATTCATTTTCTCATCAGTAATTTTATTCTTATGTTAACAATTATATTTTACTTTTTAGATTGATTAACTCTAAAAGTGTGTTTTTTAGTTTTTTTAAACTATTTATTTATTTATTTTTGTATGTGATGTGTAGATCTGACAAATTAAAATTTAAAGGTAGTAAATAAAATTTCACAAATATGAAACATAAGTAATAAGAAGATAATGTGTAACAAGCTTAAATAAAACAGGTAGACAAGAAGATGTGCACCAGTTTTATATGTAAATTAAAGCAATTTTTTTTTCTTTTAATATAGAAAGACTAAAATGCAAGTACAGCCTTAGTATAATTAAATTTACAGTTAAAATAAAAATTACATATTTCTGATATTTCTTTTTGTAGAAACAGTCTTTCTTCAGAATGCAGCAGTCCAGTTTCTTCTCATATGAACTTTTACAACAGTCAGTCTGTGATAAACTCGCAAACATCTACTCCATTTGCAACAGCTGTTGCTAATTTGCCAAACAATCATTCTAAAAGTAAGATATTTTTGAAAATGTGCTCAAGTCGATTATAAATTAATTCAAATGTATTTTTTTAACCTAAACCATTTTTTAGTAAATATTACTTATAATAAAGTATACTTTATTGAAATGGAACATTTCTTATGAGTGTTATCTTATTTTTTTACTTGCTATGATATGATTCAGAATTAATTTTGCTGTTAATTTTATTATTTTAAATATATTTGTTCAATATCCAATCAATTTTTCCTATATTATGAACAAATGAGCCATTAAAGCAATTTAATGCTTCTTTTGCTTATTATATTTTTTATCATGGTTTTCCAGCACATTTTTTGGGTTAATAAATGTCTTTTCTGAAATTTTCTTTGTTTTTCTTTTTCTCCTTTTCTGAATATTATTTACTGGAATTTTTTTTTCTCCTTTCTTTTTTTCTTTACTTAAAATAAAAAGGAAAAAATTATTCTATAATTATTAATTTTGGTATCTTTATTCTTAGGCAGAAGTTATGGTAAAAAAATTAGTTCTATTCAAGTTGTAAATATTCCAAAAACTATTGATCCTATTGTTAAAATCCATAAAACTACCGATTCATTTTTTAATTATGATAATTCATTTTCATATTTTTTAATCATAATTATTTTTCTTTATTTTAAGAAATAAAGTGATCAGGACAGTATTTAGATTTTGTTGGGGGAGAGGGGATTAAATAAAGCAGTATTTTTACTAAAACTTTTATTGTGGCAATTCTGCAGTTAAAAGGGAAAAATCATTTGCTGATGTTTGAAAATATTGTTAAATTCCAAATACAGTAAAATTATTATAATTATATACATTTTATTTACTAAACATGCATTTTTTTTAGAAATAATTTTTCTTTGCTTTCCATTTTTAGTGTCCAATAATCATGAGTTATGGTCATCATCTAATTCTTTAGATGAAGAACTTAACAATGATACAAATGCAAAAACATTACATCTGACTAACTCATTTGATGCATTGCACAACAATACCAATCATGTATCAAAATCATCTGTACCTGTGAGCAACTCGTGGACAGATTCCAGCTATAATAACAAGTATAACTTTCAGAATATTGAATTTTCATCATCAGGAATACATTGTGATTCTAATAACCAGCAATTTAACAATGGTGACAGTCAGCTGCATACAAGTACAGAGTCAAGTAAAAATGTAGCTTCATCTGTGAATTGCCAAAACAATACAATATATACATCTTATGGTTCATCACTGCCCTTAAATGTTTCATCAAATTCTGTGGTAAGTTTCTATTTAAAATTATATTTATTTCTCTTGTTGTAAATTTAATTTATAATTTTTTATTATTTAATTTTAATTATTAATTACATAAAAAGCTAAGTGATAGAAATAAATTTTATTAAAATTATTTTTGAAAACTTTGTTTCTTTATTGAGAATAATTGTTTTGAAGTTCAATTAATATGATATTAACTAAAAAAATTCCACTGTTAATAACAATGCTCTTATATTTAACAGAAATTTCTATCATTGTCCCTATAACTATATAATAAAATTTCCTTTAGTTTTATTATCAATTAGTAATACTTCTGAATTTGAATTTTAAGGTTATTAAAATCAATGTTTATAAATTGAAATGAATTTAATTTGAAAAAAAAAATATGTTATAAATGATTATCAATTGCTTTTATTTGCATAAAAAATGTTTAGTATTTCATATTTAAAAAAAAAAAAAAGTAAAACAATTTAGATAAAATCATTGGTTATATCATGCATTTTCTTTGCCTCTCAGCATATGCAATATAAGTAAAGGCTACTATATTATTTTGTACATTTAATGTGGAATAAGGAAACTTTAATGATTAGATAAAATATTTTATATTAACTTAGTTATTATTATTTACTTGCATTAATCATTAGAAATTCTCTTTCATGTACATAGATCATATTACTTTTGTACACATATTAGCTTTCTCCAGTAGGGAACTATATATTAAAGTGTCTCATTCACCAGCTGTGAATTTATCTTAGCCTTTGATTACTGATTAATGTTTTGCTAATTAGAATTTTATAATTTTAGAAATTGTTTTGAACTTATTCTATATATGAAATAATACTGCCATATACAGAAAGGAGAGAAGCCACTTTTGATATGCCTTTATAATATTTGATCCTTAGTTTTGTATTTAATTTTTTAAGCATAAACAACTTCTTTTAATTCTTACTGTATTATAAATTATTTTTTCCTAACTTTAGATCTTGGATGATGTACAATCTTCCTTAAAAAACCTTGCTGAAAGAGTTGTGTTAAGCAGTGGAGTGAACAATCATATCCATAATTTACAGTTTTCAACAATAGAAAACAAAGGTGAATATAATTTTTTTATATAGAAAAGTAACTGTAGTTTAATCTGAATTTTGGTATAATCAGTTAATATCTATGATATAAGCTCAAAAGCATATAATTTTTATAAGCTAAGAGTGTGATCATTGTGTAATAGATGCTGATTAATGTCTGATTCATAGGTTGTAATTTAATTAGGATATTAAATTCATTGATATAAAAAACTGCAAATATCAGCATCATAATTTTTTCATATTTAATTTTGTAAACAATGAATTAAAGTTTTATAGTTATAATAGTAGCAAATTAATTTATTATTAATCATTCATTTAATTAATTTTACTAGGGGGAATAGAATTATTTGGCATCAGTTAGTAATTTGGTTTATTCCATTCTGCAACAATCATATTATGTTAAGATAATTTCTTCAATTAACTTTCAATATTTCAATTTTGTAATAATTTTTAACTGACTTATTATTTTATTTCATTTATTTATTTTAGCAATTTCACAAATTTATTTAATTTTTGTTAAAATTTTACAACAGGTTCTCAGCTAACGCACAATGTTTTTGGAAACAATGCAAATGATATATTTATGAACTCAGCTTTAAGTCTAACAACAAAACCATCGCCATCTATGACATCTACAAAAATAAACATTAGTCAAATATTTGGGGAGTTTCCAGAAAATAGCTTTACTCCAGATCAGAAGCGTGCATTAAGTACTCTTGAAAATGCGCAGAAACGGTTACCCATGCCAATCGATTCACAAAGAGCCAGGTTTGCATTCTTTTTTATTAGTATTCATTTTATTAAAAGTCTTTTGAATATATATATATTCCTGTTCAAATAGTTTTCTTCGAAGCAAATTTTTGTATTATAGAATTGGCGTCCATCGGACTACATTAACTAAAAAGTCCTGCTCATAATTGCATTATTAGTTTTTGTTATCTTAAAATACAATGTAATTCTTAGTTAATGGTACAAAAAGAAAACACCAATGATGACTAGAATGAAATAGTTACTGAAATATTAATATAACATAAAAGTGTGTTTCCTTTGTCAGCACTGAAAAGATTATTTCTGAAGGTGTTATTATTAAAATATAATGGCACCATTAATAAAAAAAAGCTATTTGTGTATTAAAATATGATAATATAAACTATGCAAAATGTGTGTTAAGAATTTTGTCAATAGCTATTCTAAGACTTTCCAGGAGCAAACATTCTCATCATCTAAAGAATCATTAGTATAATCATCTAAGGAATCTTGCTATTCATCACGAGTTTGATGAAACAATTTCAAGAGATGGGCTGCATGTTATAGAGAAAAGGTAAAGCAGAATCATGATGGAAAATATACCTACAATTTACTGATGAAGCCTTAAGTGTATGTGGTGCGTTATCAAGCAACATAATGTGTTTAAGCAATAAGTTTCACATGGTACAAAACTCTAAAAAGTACTGATACTTTAAAAATGAATGGGTTTCTACTTGCTGTCCAAGCAGCTCTGGAGGTCAATGATTATGTGATGATAGATATAGACACATTTCATTTCTGTGGCAAGTTAACGGGCATAATTTGAACTTTAAGAGTATGGAAAATTTGCATGCAACATTGTAACACGAATGGTTGCCTTGGTTTACTGAAGATGGCATTTTGTAAAATGCTATCCCACCATGTTATGTGTAACAATCATCTGCCCATCACTGGATTAACTATGCAACATTAAACAATGTATTGTTTTTCCCCCACCCTGATCATTTGATGTAAATTTTTGCATTCTTTCTCCTTGTTAATAATGCGAAGGGTAAGTTGTATATACCCCACTTCTCCTGAACTTGCAAGCAATTAAAGCAGCAAATAGCGAACAATGGATTTAGTAAATTAGGGTTTATGCTGGCATGGGTGTGTGACACGATTGCCATTTAGATAACTGCTTGTCACTAAGCGATCCTCATAAAACATATCTAGAATATTGGTTTGGTTTGTTGCTCTACTGTCATTTTTTCCCCATATTTTGGGCTAATTAGACCGGGATCTACAGTTTAACATGGATTCTGAACCACTAACAGGTTTCGAACCTGAAGCTTGTGGTACCAAAAGCAAGAGTGTTAATCGATTGTCCATCAGGCCACTCTAGGATCTTGGAGAGTTTACCTTTTTGTGTTACATCAATATTTATGTATGTTTTCTTTTTGTATCATTCATTTTGAATCGCTCGTTATTCTTCATCAGTTTTATTTACATCAGACTTGTTAATTAGAATTTTCATTAAAAATAAGATTTTAAGAGAAAATGTGTCTACGTATATTTGAATTTAAGTAATGTTCTGTTACAAAAATTAATACATATATATACTTCGCTAAAAAAATTAATGATTTTTAAAATTGGAAAATATTTTAAAATATAATTTATTTGCTCATGAATTTACGAAGAGAAAATCTGATCTTTGTTTCTCAAATACATTTTTTTAAGAATCAAAACTTAAAAAAACCCATTTTTTAATTTTTTTAGTGCAAATAAATGAGACGTCAAATTCAATAAATGAATTCAAGCAATCAAAAATTAATGAATATATTTTTATGTGATATTTCTTATATCAAGTTACCAAAATTAAAATATAAAAGATATTAATATATATAATATATTTTTTTTTTTGTAATACTCGTCTAATTTAATATTTTTTTACATTTTATTGTAGACTTCATGGCTATAGTTTTCCTGCATCTACACCTGATTATTATCCATCAAGTGCACTGCCGAATGAATTCACTTTAGAATTCTTTCTTCGTCTTTCTACTGAAACATTATTTTTTATCTTCTATTTTTTTCAGGTTTGTTTTGTAGTTTTCTTTTTTGTTTTGTTTCTTTCAAAATTTGTTTTCTATAATGTTACTGTTTTAGTTTTATAGATAAATAAAATATACTGTGCTAAACATTTAAGATTTTTTTTTTTTTTACTGTACTACTGTAATTTTCTGTTTATCATCCACAACAATATGTAACCTACATACAAAGGGCATTGTCCTAAAATTTCTATTTTTATGCCCAAGGTATTAAGCTTTATAATAGACAAATCAATATAAAAAAATGTTGTATATAATATTTAAGATAGTAAAAATTATAAAGAGAATGTATGCATGTACTTATTATGGTAGAAACAAGAAGTTATTGTTGGACAGTTTACAAAGAAATTAAGCAAGTATCAATAAAAATCAATCTGAATGATACAAAAAGAATGAAGAAAATTTGGTATATAAATTTCCATTGATTCAGTCATTTGATTCTAAATAAACAAATTAAAAAACATATTTTCTAGAGAAATTAAAATCTGGATCTTATTGTTGTTATTGCTAATAATTAATATGGCCTTTTGTGTAAAGTATTTTTAATTATTATCTGATTTTATTCCAGGCTTTCACATTAAAGTCTCTTTTATTTTATTATTTTTCACATTAAAGTCTCTTTTATTTTATCTTTTATCTTTTATTTGTATGTTAAATAATCTATATATAATATATATAGATTATTTAACATACATAATTTGCAGTTTGTAGGTAGAAAATTACAAGAAATCGAAAAAAAAATTAATATTGAAATGCATTTTATTACATACATTTTAAAAAATAGTCATAAATATGCCATTAAAATATATGAGAGCTATCCTTTTAAAATGATTATTAGGTTCCCAAAAGTATTGTATTATACATATTATTTAAAACAAACTAATAACAGTTGTTAGACTTCAGAAGTTCAAATATGGGAAGGTTTATTAAAAATTATCAATCTAAAAACATTGCATAATCAATACTAAGCATATTTAAATATATTATTTTCTTTTCAGTGAAATAGTTAACATCTTTTTGAAGTTTTCTTCAGCAATGTGTAGAGAAATTGATTTTTTAAAATACTTCTCAATTTAATAGCTTTTTTACATGTTTAATTTTTAAAAATTTGTAATTTTTGTGAATGACAGGATTGCAAATCATTGTCTGTGGTAGAGGGTCCTGGTTTATTCTACCATAAGCGAGTTGTATTTTTTAATATAAAGAGATTGAAATATATCCGAAAACAATAAGTCAAGTGCCTTATTTTCTAAATATATTTAAAGTTATTGTTAAGTCCTCTCATTTATGAAAATATATACTTTAATTTAACATAGTCCACTTTTGCCTACTTAATACCAGTATTCAAGATCAATGGATTTTATACTGATCTATTATTATTTTTATATAAATTATTATGATAAGCATGCATCTGCAAATTATTTTGATCTTAATGATAGAAGCTAGAAAATATTAAAAATAAATAAAAAGGTATGAAATTAAGTAATTTTAATTAATTATTTGTTGATTGGTGTGATATATATTAAATAAATTTCTGTCTTAACTCTCTTTAAGATCTCTACAGAGTGTAGGTTTTTTTTAATATATATATATATTTATAATAATTTGCAGTTTTCTATAAAGTCGTAGCCTCTCTAAAAATCATAGTTCTCTTTTTAGTATTTCTGTAGTCTTTGTTCCATTCTTTAAATTTTGGTCTTTGTTGGAGAATTCCTCAGCTTTATTATAGCAGCAATTCTGTCTTCATTTCTGTTATAAGTTTGCCATTTGTTAAATAAAAAAAAAAGTTCTTTGCCTTGCCATAACTTTTACAAGAAAAGGTATAAATTGATGTATGTTTTGTCGATTTGCTTCATTCTTTGGGTGATTTTTTTTTTTCTTTCATGTTTATAATAAATTTTTTGGTGGTTATTGTCTTTATTTTCTATTCATATTAGTATTCATGGCTTGTACGTTAAGAAAAATGTTTCAAAATTTTTAGTGCAAATTATAGGTTGCTGCATATCATGCATAAAATTTTTTCCCATGGAAGTATTGGTAATAAAATATGCTTTTATTCAAGGGTAATTCATAATGTGAGAGAAATATAAGCTGTCATAAATAAAGTAAATTAAGAGATTAAGTTCATTTTATTTTGCTAATTATTATGTAAAGAGACTGTGGATAATGGAGAATTGACATTTTTACTATATAAAAATGTAGGAACTACCCACCAAGTGTACTTAAATAAAAAAAACGATCTGGAATGAAGTAAAATATAATTACATTTTCTAGAAGCTTGCTTGGTTATATATCTTTTTTGTACAGTAAATATTTCATATTGTTTTTATTATAATTTTTACATACATATTTCTGTAACTAATTTTTTAATAATATATCAAATGTTTATTTTATCATTAGAAAAACCACCAAAATTATTTTAAAAAAATGCCAGTTTAAGATCTTCTCCACAGATACAAAAAAAAAGACTAAATATATAAGACATAAGACATGCCAAAAAGAATTTCAACACTAAAAGGATATTAGACTATACCAATTTCTGGGTTGTTGGAATAAAAATGATTCAGTGTTTGTTTATATAATTTGTTAACAAGATATATATATATAAATTTTCATTTTAATGATATATGCATTATATTATTTATATGTTGCAAAATCATTAAATTAGTTCATTATATTTCAGGGCACAAGAGCTCAATACTTAGCTGCAAAAGCATTGAAAACAAAGTCATGGAGGTTTCATACAATGCTTATGATGTGGTTTCAGCGACATGAGGAACCAAAAACAATTACAGATGACTTTGAGCAGGTAAAAAATGAATCTCAGTATCATACATGTACACAAAAACATTTATTTTGAGATATGGTTTTTATATTATTAGTTTAAGTATGCTCTTTTTATAGTTAACATTAATATTTTTATTACATTTCTGAAAAATAATACATAATTTTTGGATTCAAAATGTATTCAATTTCCTTTCTATGTTTTATCATTCAGGAATAGTAATAAATGAATGCAAAAATTAGAAGATCATCGTCCTTAAATTTATTAATTTAGGAATAAAATCCTTATTATTTAAGTTCCATGAGGTACTTTAAAAAATGTTTGATACTACTAGGCAAAATGCACTTGCATTTGATATGCCGGGACTTTTACATGTGCTGTAAAGTGGCACCTGTTAGGGGTAAAGTGGCACCTGTTAGGGGTAAAGTGGAAATTTTTTTTATTGCAGTTTAACTGTTCAGTTTTTTGCCATCATCTACTATCATGTGATGTTTGAAAAATTTGTGTTATTTAAATTGATTTAATAACTATTGAAATATGTTGCTGTTTTATAAGGCAACTATGAGTATTGAATATCTTTTAGCATCACGCTGTAGTGACAGATAATCTATATCAATCTCTGTGATCATTATCACACTATCTCTGTTATCTTTATCAGAGACATTGTGTCTGTATTGAACTCTTTTTTTATGATTTTCTCCTCCTATTATACCACTGAGGTAAGTACTTGAAGTATTGCTAACGAATACGGAGTATTTCCTAGAAATTTCGGCAAAAAGGGAGGGTGGGGTGGGGGGGGGGGGGTAGTGTTTGAGTTTTAAGATATTCTTGTACTTTAATGAGCTTACAAAATAAATTTTATGAAAAAGTCAAATTTGTAAATTTACCTCTTTATTTATTTTTATTTTCTTTTATTTATTACATTTTTTTTTTTTTTTTACCTCTGATTTAAAGGGTAAGAATATGTTTTAAGAAATTTGTATTTGTATATATATTTTAGTTATCGAAAGTTATTCAAAAATAAGAAATCCTTTTTTAAAAATAAATAGAAATCATAATTAATAAAAATCAATTAAAACTCAAATTAGCAAGGGTTAGTATGTTTAATTAATATTAATGTATATTGTTTATTTTCTTTCAGGGCACATATGTATATTTTGATTTTGAAGAATGGGCACAAATGAAAAAAGAACATTTTACCTTTGAATACAAATATTTAGAAGATAAAAATCTAGATTAACAGAAGACATATGTCTGAGTAACTCAGCTTTTAAAAATCAGTTTTTAAAGCTTCATGAGGACTGTAAATACAGAATTATGTTCTTTGGCCTTTATTTTTCTGAATGAAAATTAAAATTAAGTATATCTAAGTTTTCATTAAAACAAATTAAATGTATCCTGGCAGCTAACACCATACATTTACATTTTTTTTTATCTTGTTGTCTATTTTTAATTAATCAAATACTAATAAAAATTTATTAAAGAATTTTATTTTAAATTAATAACTGATAATTAATTTAAATTTGTATTTATTACCTTTTCTGCATTTTTCATTAAATATTTTGTTTGAATTTGAACTACTGATTCTAAATTTTCATTTATTTTGGGAATTTTGTATTGAAAAATAAATATTTATGTTTCTTGTTTTTGAAATTTTAATGTTATTTTGAAAATTATTTTGTTAAAAAAAATGACATATTTGTTGAATTTTTTTATGAAAATATAATAAAATTTTATTTATTACTTTAAATTTTCTCTCAAAGTATAAGTATTTAAAGATAATATATTGTAAATATATATTTTTTAAGTATTTGCTATAATTTATAATATTGTAAAATTTTTGTGTATGAAATAATATTTTCGAAAGAGAGCTTTTATTGTTTTTGATATAAACTAGTTTCTAAAAAAAATTTAAACTGATTGCAATATAAGATGTGTACAAACTGATAAATAAATTAGTAATTTTTCAGCTTTTATGTAAATAAATCTGAGTAATGAAGAAATTAAATCAGGTTAGAGCTGCATATTTGACTGGTTAGATAAATAAATCTATATAACTATTTACAGATTTTTAAAATAATTTTTCTGGCAACTTTCTGTGGTTAACATATTTTGTGTGGAAGATTTATCTATTGAAATCTCGCTTCTAATTTTCATGTGAAGGAAAAAGTATACAAAATAAAATGAACTATTTCTGTTTCTTAGTTTAAGCATTCCTTTTGTGAATCATTTAACTTCAAATTAATATATTACTCTATTTTTTATTTCTTTTATTGATTTATATAAATAAATTCTTCAATTTTAAATCATGATACAATATAACTTTTTTTATTTTATGTTTTTCAGCTTGTCTTGAAATTTATATATAACAATTTATTTTATCTGGTTCAGCAAATGATATAAAATTGATTTTCAATATTTCTATAATATTTAAAATTCTAAAGAAATGCTGCAGTTAAAATTGTTATAATTTTGAATCTATTAAAAAGTAAAGGATTGTGAAATGTTTATTGTAAAGGGATGCAACTTTATTTTTTGTATAACAATTTGTTCTTGCCAGTCAAATATCTCAGTAAATTGTAAATATTTAAAGTTTATATAATTTCTGTATTGCAAATAAAACTCATGATGCTACATTTGTTTCATTTTCATTGTGAAAAAAAAAGGGCTAACTAAACACAACATTCGTCTTATCTTCGTATGCCTTCGGGTCACAATGGATGTTTGTAACAGACTTATTTTCATAGTCTCCTTTCCTAATCAATGCACTTTTAAAAATAAATTTAGTTTGTAATATGAATCAATTTTATTATATTAATATTAAACAAAAGTAATTTTAGGCCTGTATTTAAATAAATACATCTATTTGAAAGCTTAAAATAAAATTAATGTTATTTTCCTTTGATATTAGACTGAAATAGCTGTAATAAAGCATTTAATATCAAAAATGTCTAATTTTTCATAAATAATTTAATGTGATTTTATTTTATGTTTTAATTGCTATAACAGTAAAAACAGTTAATGTAAATTAACTTATAAATTCGTTAATTTTAATGCCCTATTCAACTGGCAGTTTTGAGTTAGACATAGGGATGCTAGTTGGGAAACCCTACCATAAAAAATTCAGTGAATTTTTTAGTTCTAGAATAGTCGTTGAATTTTTTTTCTTTTTTTCTATATATATCTATTTTATGTAATTTTTTTATATGCAGAAAATTAAAGATTTCTAATTCAGTATCCAGATATAAAATAATTCATAAGCACGACACCAAATTCCAGCTTTGTTGTGGAGAAAGCTAGTTTCCTAAACTTATTTTTAGCTCCTATCACGATTGAGGAAAAGGTAAGATTTGTTCATGTCACAAAATTAATTCCAGTGTTTACCAAAATGTCGTAGAATAATAAAATTCGCATAATTTCTAGTAAAAATTTTTTTTTTTTCTAATTTAGTTGATGTGATGGTGGTTAATATTAGAATGTGAACCTTCACATTTCTTAAAATTGTTTTATGGAAGGAAAAAAAAAATGATTTGTTTGTTATAGCATGAACTTTTTTTTATATCAGAATATATAATTAAAATATAAATTGACATGATCAATAATTTGCAATAAAAAAATTTGTTTTTGTAGTGTAAGGATTTTAAAAACAAAGTAATTCTTTAGTAATTTTTGATGCAAAAGAAAATTTTCCTGTTTGAATAGAAAGTGTGCTATTTCTGTCAGAAACAAATTTGTATTACTTTGTGGTTAACCTTTTGTATCGAAAATAAAATTCGATTTGAAACTTACTTATACATTTAACAGTTGTGAACAATTATTAATAAAAGTAATTAATTTTATTTAATTAAAGAGCATTACAAATATATATTTGAATTAAAGAAAAAAATTAAATTTCTTCTGTGATAAAACTGAAAATTTATTGTAATTCAATGCATATTACAAAAATAATAATTTGGTACATTTATGAATTCCTTTTTGAGCTTAGAATTCTAGTGTACTTTAGGAAGAGTCTGTCTTCTTAAGAAACTAAAAATTATCTTCATGAATTGGGGTTTTTAAATTTGTAACAATGAAGAGGAAAAAAATTTATTAGGTGTGTAATACAAGTGATTACCATTCAAAATAAATCAAACAATATTCACATTAGCAATTGTTAAAATTAAATTTAAAATACTTTATAAAATAAAGAGAATTAATATTTTTATTTAATGCATTGAGAAATAAATATTACTATATGAAATTAACTTTTTTATTGTGGCTACTTTGCATTTCGTACATTTAGCACTTTCATTTTATAGAAAGTCAAACATATTTTAACAAAGGGGAGCCTGTATTTTTAATAAAGTATATGGTATAGAACAGATTAAGAACTTTGAACAATCATTGTGTATAAATAAATTTGAATGCTGTGCATAACATATGTTGAGCATGAGAATTTATTTTTCAACCTTTAGTTCATGCTATTCAAAAAAGTATAGTCAATGAATTATGATCAGTAAATCCAATTTATAGATTATTAAAAAATAAACATGTAATTTTTTTTAAAAAAAGTGTCATTTTGTATAAATTTCATAATGATGCTTCAATTCTTTTAAGCTTCAATTAATGTTCATTTTTTTTTTACACCTGTAATTGCACAAATTAACGTTGCAGTCAATTTTTAACTTTGAATTTAACTGAGTACTTTTGTTTTTATTCTAAGGTCAAATCATGTTTTTATAAACAATGTAGTCTTATGTATTTCATTTTCTTGATAAAATTAATGGAATATAAATTTATGGCATGCCAATACATGCATAATATATTTCTGGGATTGTGGATTAAATAGTACATTTAATAGCCAAACTAGAGGAGGTTTGAAACTCACTAATGAATCTGAGGCAAAGTTTCTATGCTAGGAAGGGTCATCTAATGCTTGGATTTACCCACAGGGTTTCCAATTGCATTCAATGTATAACACCCCTGTGATGCATCTTGAATCTGCTACAGATCACCATTCTAGAGAAAATTTCTATTTATTAAAACAAATATATTTGGGGTTTTGTCAAATGTATTGATTTCATTATCTATAATTGAAATAAAAAAAGAAATTTCATAAAATTTGTCAACTTTATTGTACAAAAATTTTATAAATCTATTGTTTCTATACAGGATTCAATTACATAATCTTTCAACACGAAGTTCTTATTTTTTAAAATAAGCAGCAAGTCCATAATTTCTTCATCATCGTCTTTCATCTAAAAAAAAGCATTGTCAATTCATTTTTTTTTAGTCAATAATATTATATAAAAATAACAGAAAAATGTAAGAAATTATCAATTTGTCATTTTTAACATATATTAATGTTCAATAGCATGTTAGTGCTAAGCATTTCTGCTATATTAAGATGAATTTGTTACCTAATAATTTGCATTTTAAATTAATGCAAAATAATATGTATATTTTATACATGGCATTTGAACAATAATAGAACTATTGCAAGAAACAACTGGCAAGTATTTACACCCAACTATTTATATTATTTAAATAAGTATAAAATATGATGCAACAGGTTTCTACAATTTTTAAGAAATTTGTAACCTCATTTAATAAATAAAATTACAGATAAAACAAATACTCATTAAAATATTTTTAAGTTAACACTACAGGAATGATAGTTAGAAATGCACAAATCAATTCAAAATTTCATATTAAAATACAAAGCTAACAAAAATTTGAATATAAATGGTTAACTCAATTGTTATTCACTTCGGTCAAAAAATAAATTAAAGCAATAAAATGTTTGTTTAAATATTTAAGAAATCTGTTAACTGAAAATAAAAGATAATGGCAGGACTAAATAAAAAGAATATACATTACAATTTATTTATGTACTCATTAATTCATGACTATTCTAAAATGATGCATAACTATTTAAAAAAATAGTTGCAACTTTTCATTGTATTGTACACTTTATAAAGTATTTCGTATAGATATTTTTCCAAGACTGCAAAGTAAAGTTATAACAACAGTAACTGATTTAAAATATTTTATACGCCCATATTTTAAAAAGTTAAATGTTTTGTCTATGAATTATTCAATATATATCACATGCATTCAATATTTAAAAAATAAATAAAAAAGGTACCTTTTCTGAAATGCATTTGTATAATTTTCTTATCAATGTCTTGCATTTTTTATCCGTTGTTCGTGACAATGCTTCTATATCCGAATAAATAATTAAAAATAGCCACCTGAAAAGCTAAAAAAAAAAATCCAACAAATATTAAAATTAAAAGTAGAACATAATACAAGAAATTATTCAAAGAAACTTTTTCTCTTTAAATTATTTCAAATGAATGAAATAGCAAACAATACCTGTATTTCAGATGGTTCTTGTCTATCTTCTGATGATTTTTTATTTTGCAACATTGATAAAATCACTTTCAATGCTGGCTGTAAGAAGAAAAATATATTCATGTAGATCATTCAAATAATAAAGCCTTTTAATTAAAAAAAAAAAAAAAAATTACAAACCATTTTTGTGTTCAGGTCTAATTTTCTTAAATTGTTAGATAAAAAGTCATCATTAAATTCAGCAGAAAAAACAGCATTTCTGAAGTACAAAGTTAAGTATACAATAATAAACGATTTTAATGAATCAATTGCAAAAACATAAAACTAAGATAACAAATACAACATTTATTTAAGATATATTAAGAAATAGGATATTAAAAAAAATCAAATATCAAATAAAAATAATTTAATTAACAGTTACTGAAGAAAAATTTGTCTCTGATTAAATAGTTCCACTTTTTTTAACTGCCACCTTTGATAAAACGTGAGGGTAAATCAAAATTTCATCAAATCAGAAGAGTATATTTTCAACTTATAATACTAGGCAATTAGAATAAAGCTTAATGTACAAACAAATTAATAAATTTTTATTTTTTTATTTTTGAGGATGTTTTAAAATATTAAAGCAAAATAATACTGTAAGCATATAAGACCAAAGTTTAAATATAATAACCTATTATTTAATACTTAAAAATTCCCAATTTTATAAATGTATTACAAATTTTATTAAAGTATTCTAAAATTTCAGATATATTACAGATCAAAAGGATACAATAAGATACTGCTGTCAATATTTGCTTCTTTCTTGGTTCTAATAAAAAGAAATAATTTTATCATCACACACAGTTACAAAGACATAATTTTGTACAAAATAATTAAACACAATTAATTTTCTGAACTGAAACACTATAAACAAAGTTACTTTTTTTTGATGAACAAGAATTTATTTATTGGTATAGCAATTCATAGATAAAATTAGATTTTTTTTAAATTTTATTTATTTTACTACCAGGCCAAAATCTGTTTTCCACTAACTGTTGTTTCTCACACTTGTATGGTATCTAACCAAGTGAGAAGAAATGTTATGACTATATTATGTTTCCATGCAAATATTGCTAAAGTTATTTACTCTATAGAATACAAAAATTAATTTAGTTTGGGTTTATAAGTTGTTTTAACTATTTATAAGAATAATATTCAATTCAATTTTTTTTTCTCAAAGATAAATCGATGTTAAATCAATAAAAAAAATAATAAAAAAAAATTAAAAAAATTAGATACCTGATAGCATAATGCAGCAGTTTTACTAAATCTGATTCTTGAATTTTGAGTGAGGTAGAGCTGTTTTTCATTAAACTAAGTAAAAGAAAATATTTATCAGTACATAAAAGAAATTAATTTTTTTTTTTTAACAGAAATATCATTATCATTCTCTCATGAATTATAACAAATTATTTTATTTCACACATATCTATCTATCTATCTATATATATATAGATCTTTCATATTAAAGAAATAAATGTTTTAACACTTTTCTAAATAATGAAATTGTATAATAAAATTCCCTTATGTGATTATATATATATAAAAATACATAATATATATTTTTTAACCTTTGGGCTAGCAATTCTGTAGAATCATACATCTCCTGATTAATTTCAGAAGTATCCATTTCTTCCACAGCATTATGTTTGGCATTTGATAACTGGAAAAAAATTATAAAACAAATATAATAAATAAAATTTATAAATTTAGTAATTAAATAAAAATAAATGAATTTCAATGTAATGCAAGTTAATTTAACAGTATTACAATGTATTTGATATTTTACACTTAAATTCCTTTTTAAATAGATTTAACAAGTTTTTTTTTTTCTCTTACTGACATCTAAAATAACTTTTGAAAAAAAAACCAAAATCTCCGCAAAAGTTTTCATAGGGTAGACTAGACTTTTGAACTTTAGAAAAATGGATCTACATTGGGCCCCCCCCCCTTCAAATGTACAAAAATTTAAGAGTAAACTGTCAAAAACAACCCTTAATTTAGTTTTAAATATCTTGGAAACAGGACATATTTAACAAAGGAAATCATGCAGAAGTGGAACTTTATACCTAGATATATAATTTAAGATCAATCTATCATAAAGTTTAAAATGATTTAATGAATTTAAAAAGAATTAACTAATTTTGTAGAATATATAAATTGAATATTATCAACTCAATAAAAAATGAAGATCTTTTACATGCATGAAAACCTATATACTTGGTTTGGCATGCATATTGTATAAAAAAATACACACACACATTGTATAAAAAAACTTAGGAAATCCCATAAAAATATGGATATTATTGAAGAAATTATTTTATAACTAAATCAGTGAAAGTAATGGATTACATGAAAAAAAAAAAAAAAGAAACTTTACCTTTTCTCCATCCCAAGATTCTTCAGCCACTTTTGCATTGCTTTCAAAAGATTTACAAAAAACAGCACTCAAGGTAGACTTTTTGACATGGTAAGGTACTTGAATGAGATCTCCATTATTGGAGAAAAACACAAAAGAATTTATAACTGAAATCTGAAAATAAACCAAGATTAGAAAAGTAGACATAT
>BPLQ01009101.1:24839-36005 GCA_021605075.1 Caerostris darwini | reverse complement strand
ACACACACACTAAAAAAAAACACAAAATTTTTTAAAATGTGTAAATAATTACTTTATTATCTGTTGATGATTTGTTTTTTAGCTCTTTTCTTGCTTTTAAAACTTTAAACTTAATGTCCCACAGCTCTAAACAAGTTTCTGTAATAAAAAAAATAAGTAAATCCAAATTTGTTATATTTTTATTACTACTACTAATTAATATAACACCACACACATTAAGAATACAACACATCAACACAAGAACTGGCAAGGCACAAGCTAGAAACATTACCATTTTGCACAATTAAGTCCATAACATCATATTCCTAATACAATATAGTATTTCATTCAGTATTAGCAACATAAAAATTATATATGCATGTATTTATATATTAGTATACATTACTATCTCAGTGGCAACATTATTTTTATAACAGATGTTTTGGCAAATGCCAGAATATTAACCTTATTTTAATAATCTAAGCCTTTTTTTCTAGCATCATCATAATGGATGCATTTCATTATTCGATGCCTTCGAAACTTTTGACAGAATTCAGCCACAGCTCCAGACTGTGAAGTGTTTCTTTTGTGGAAAGAAAGATTAATATGATACTCAATCCTTTTGCATGATATTCAAAATTCAATATGAAACTAATTTATTGGTATATATATTAATAAGAAGAAAATTAGAAATAGAATTGAATGTTAAATATTTTTTTATTTAATACATAGACAAAATTTTTTATTTAATATATATTAATAAATAGATCCATTGTCAAATTGGATACATATCAGCAATGTTTGTATTTATTAATACATTTTTTTTTATAAAGGCTAAATTTTTTTTTCTTCTTGCATCTTCGAATATTTTGGAATTCTTAGCGATGAATATTTTTAATGGAAAGATTGTATCAATTTTCAATGGATTTCCTATAAAAATATAATTATTAAACTATTTAGCAGAACAAACGTATTACATTTTTCTCTGAATTTTGTTTTAGCAGGCTATTTTTACATTAAATATGTTATTTACTTGAAATACAAATTATTTTAAATAAATGATAGTAAGAAATAAAGTAGTCAATTAAAATTTAAAAGTATTAAATGAATGAGTTTCGATTGAGTATGAAAAAAAAAAAAAAAAAAAAAAATGTTTATATGTTTACTATATGTTATTTCTATGTGTAAGCAAAAGTAGTGTTTTTCAGTTTTAAAATTAAATCTAAAATTATATGTATCCAATTTAAAAAAACAAACAAATATATAAAAAAAAAAAGTCAAATATAAGGAGAACGAACAATAATTATGTATTGGTAAATAACGTATAAATACCATAAATATGTTTTTAAATATTATTTAACAAGTCTTTATTTTTGAGAATTTCATTATTTCAAGATTTAGCATAGCGGTAGAATTTCTGTGAAATAAAGAATTGCTTTATAAGATAGGGGGTGATCACGATCATCTCACCCATACCCATAAAGACTATAATTGTTAATAATAAGATACAATTTTTTGAAGAGTGCATCATATTTTGATAAATACAGAAACCTCATAAGCAGAACCATTCATTTAATTGATAATTAATGACATTTAAACAAGATGAAATATTTGTTTGTTGGTTATTGTTACTTTAAATATCCATGTTGAATAAATGAAAGTAATTTTGAAACCAAATATTGCACATATCACTGATATAAAATAAACACCAATAAGAATAACATTTAATACAATTATAGAAAGGGAGAGACAGCATGAGTGTATGTTCTCTTGTTATGGGAAATACAAAAGAGTTAGTAAAACACAGATATAAGTAATAAGTAAAAACGAACCTTTAACATTTTGATTACATTTCAAAATTATTAAATAATTTGAACCAACATAATGCATGGCTAAAAGATGATTTTCAACACTTGAAAGAGTGAGCAAGTTAGATTCTGTTTGAGTTTGAAGATCAAAATTTAAAATTAGACCATTGGACCCTGAAAGAAAAAATTATAATTAGTGATCTATCCTATCTGAGAATAAAAATAAGATATATATTTATGAGGAAAAGAAATTTTAAAATGTAGAACTATAATAAGAAAGTTGGATTTCAATATATACAATTTAGTTTAATGCAAATTGAAAGAAATTAGATTACATACACAAACAAAATCACATATGGCAAGCTAAAAGTTAGATTTGAGTTTTAAATTTGATAAACAGAAAAGCAATTACACAAAGTATAATAAAATATAAAAATATGTAATTTATGAGCAAAAATCTATTTATGAAATGATAATATTAACTATATATATATAATTTCTAATAAATATTTAACAGTTGGCTTGGCCCCTTCAACTTATTTAACTTCACTCATTAGGCCTGGGTGATAAATTGATACAAGTTTAACACCACATATCCGATATTAACAAAATATTATATAACATCGGACTGCGATGGAGAAAAGTGATTTCAACATCAATATTCTAAATCAGATATCATATATTGGAGATATCCAATGATTTCAGATATTAGATATTTATTCGTATTCTCTTTTGCATAATAACTATATTGTGAATTTTTTTGCTTACTGAAAATATATATATATTGTTTAGCAAGTTACTACTGTGCCAAAAAAGTACGACCAATTATTTTTTTCCCCAAAAACTCTTTATTTACTCTTCCAAATTTATTTCACTGCCTTCAAAGTAATCCCCTCCAGACACAATGCACTTATGCCAACTTTTTTTCCAATCCTCAATGCATGCTACAAAGTCAACGGCAGGGATGGTCTTCAAAGAGCGTGACGATTCATGTTGAATCTCTTCAATCGACTAAAACGATGTCCCTGGAGGGGTCTTTTGAGCTTAGGGAATAGCCAGAAGTCGCATGGTGTGAATATGGTAGTTGAGGAACAAGATGGGTTTCATTTTTGGCGAAAAAGTCACGAATCAATGCAGTGTGAGCTGCCGCATTCAGTGTTTTCGGTACCAATCGAGATTTCATGCGTTTAAGGCCCAAAATGAACCTATCCTTTTGAAATTCATCATCAGCAAGTTCTCTTATTGTACATCGACGATTTGCAAGCACCAAATCATTAATTTTTGGACACGAGCTTCGTTGGTTGAGGTTGAAGGTCGACCAGCTTCTTTTAACCATTTATACCACTTCTAAACATTTGTTTCCAATATAGGAATGCTCACTGAATGCCTTTTGCAACATTTTATACATTTCCGCAAACAAAATTTATTGCAAGTTCTTTGCTCAATTAATTCAAACATTTCAATAATTGCCGGAATCAGTTTTAGCGTTTCACAATGCCAAGCGTAACTCAAACACTAATGAATATTTTGACATCAAATTTCACACACATGTCAAGGACAGTGCCAGCAATCTAAAAAAGAAATAAAAATTGAAATTCTATAAGCCCTGGGAATTTTAAATTGAAAATTGGTCTTACTTTTTGGACACAGTAGTATGCAAAAATGATTAATATGTTTTAATGCAATTACTAATGTAAAAAATTCCTTCAATTTGATAACTATATGAAAAATATAGTTAACCAATACTTATTTTTATCATAGACAATATTTTCTGCAATATAACTATATACCGAAAAAAATAAAATCTAAATTGTTTTATTTTCTCAGAATTTATAATTATTTTTTTTCAAAATAATGTATATTATAAGCATACAAAAATGTCTTTTTGATAAATTTTAATTTATTTGATATTTTGATTATAATGAAATGAGAATAAACAGCTTATAGATAAATAAATGAATTTCACAGAAATAAAGGATTTTGCATATTCTCTGAAATGTTTTTTTGTTACATTGCAAAATATCGTACATAAATAGAAATTGTATTGGAAACTGTTCTCGTTTGAATGTATTCAAACTAAAATCGGAAAGGTACACAAATTATTATTATATATATTTGATTATTATTATATATATATATTTCATACAGATGTCAAGTACAGTGCCAGGAACCTAAAAAAAATAATTCCATAAGCCCCAGGAATTTTAAATTGAAAATTGGTTTTACTTTTTGGACACAGTAGTATTCTAATAATTATTATTATCAAGAAATCTCACATAAAACTAAGCCTAGCTTGTAGAATTACTGAAAATTTATTGTTGTAACTGTTACATTTTCTTAAAATTGCTTACAATACTAAATATTAAATTTTTCAATTTAAATTCCTCCAATTTCAATAAATTATTCTAAAGAAAAATCAGTTAAGATACTTGCACATTGTTTGACTATCTTCATTTCAAGACATTCTATTGGTCCCAGAGCACGTTGGTTGCTAAATCGCTGATTTTTTTGCCAGAACTGCGATAATTAACTTGGCCTGTTATCCAGGGTTTTTTTTTTTTTGCTGATGATATTTGATTTTTTTTGCTTAGTACATCTTGATTGAGGTGCTCTTTTTTATATATAGCATAGATGCAAATTTTCTTGAGTCAAGATAAAAATTTTATTTATTCAAATATTTCAAGGTACTTAAATGTTGTAATATTTAAGTAATCTATTTTTATGCTTTTATTATCTCATATATATAGTTCTTAATGCACAAATATATTGTTAATAAAATGAGAAGTTCTTGGACTGATTTTATTTAAGTAAAAAAAAAGGTGAAAATTTGAAACTAATATGAATGTAGGCAAAAGGCCTTCTATTCAACATTCTTAATCAACTTTATAATTTTTTTTTTTTATGTTTAGTAACTAAGACGGAAATTTTTTTTTAACCACATTAAACAAAAAGTCAAGTAAACAATTAGACTTTAACTCACACTCATGTTTCTGAATACAAATTAACTGCTTATTTTATAGAAATATAAATTCTTATTATAGAAATTTATACTTTTACATTGCCATCTCAACCAACTGAAGAAACATATTTCATAAGTTAGCTTTTAAAATAATAGGGACAGTAAATTTTAAATATAGATAACCTTAATTCGCCTTCATCATTTCCTTTTTAATAAGCTCGCTATCTTTCCATCCCTAACATTTTTTCTTCATGTCCTATTTATTCCATGATATATATATATATTTTGCTTATTTATTAAACAATATAAAGACAGTTTTCCACTTCGAAGTTATCTGGGAAAAACTAAACAAATGCACCAAATTATTTAGCACTAAATGAAGTTTAAATTACATATTTTACAATGAAATATGCATAACCAAATGGAGAAAAAGGAGATAATTTATTTTGAAAAATAAAATCTTTATTGATGACAAAAAAAATAAAAGGCCAGGTAAAATAAAATTACTATCATTCATAATAGCAAATAATCATTAAAATTTTTTAAAAAATTTGACAGTCAGGTGTGCTCAAAAATTACATTTTACTGTTTACTATCCAAAAGTTAGTAAACAATTGAATCCAATTGAAGTTTTAAAACTGTATTAAACCGATTTATCATAATATGATATTTGATGGACGATATATTGATTTGAGAAATTTCACCATCATTCAGGCCCAGTGAATATACATAATTTCTCCTTATTTAAATAATCTTTTTATATCTGGGATGAAACATTACAAAAATTACTGATAAAACTTATATTTTAATAATAGATTTTAAAATATAATTGCTTATATTATAATCAAAGAAAAATATGAAAAACTTACAAATTGTAAGAAAGGAATGCGTTGTTTTATTAAGGCACCAATTTTTCAAAACACCAGTCTCATTATTAATAGAATGATTTTCATAATTTGTCACTCCATTTTCTTCAACATTAAAATAATGTAACTGGTAACTGTTCTTTTCACTCTAAAAATACATAAACATTATAAATAAAAAAAATTAAGATGTGATCTAAATGGGGAAAAGTAACTTAATTAAATAATAATAAGAGAATCTGTTCATTAAAATTCAAACTAATAGCTAGGTGACTTTCTTTGGCAATATTACTGTTGAAGTTAAATACAAAGGAAACACATCAACAATAAATAAAACACACAGCAGTAACATATGCTATTTTAATTACTTTTAAACAAGTTTTCATCTTGTAGAATCTTCACGCTTTTTGATGGTGCTTATTCATTAATCAGTTTTGTCAAGATAAAAAGATACATTTTGTGCCCATTTATATATATATTCAGATGGAAAGATATTTTTATCTGGTTGTTGGTTGATTTTTTTTTCTGGAGTAATATCAACTGAATTGCAATAATTTTGCGGTTATTTTTGAATGAGACTTCAAAATATTTACGACTTTAACATTAATGTATAAGAAGTGTCAATTCAGGAGACAATGCTGAAGTAAGTTATGTTATTGGCTAAGCAATTTCAAATGTTTTGTCAGTAGTCAAAATTTCAGAATGAGCAAATCCACACACAAAATTATATTGATAACAAAGCTTTCCACCATTAGAAAGAAAATAAACTAAAATCTAAACACACCCACCTGTAGAAACAAAAGGGGTCATAATGTTAAATATTTTACAAAAAAATAATATAATTGCACCTTTCATTTAATAATTATAATTATATGCTAATAATTATTATAATTCTAAATGAAACAGCAGTTGCTAGAATATGATTAAAAATCATAGAACTTTTTGTTAATATAGCACCAGACAAAATGTAAGTAAATATAGAATATACCATAACTTATTACATTATGATTGACTGATAAGGACTCGGTGGCATTTTATTTATTTGATACAAAATGGCACCCACCTCTGTTAATAACAAAAGCTACATAATATTACTTCTTCGCTTAAATATCCACTATTGTATTTTTTACCCTATAAGATACCCTGAACAAATATATTTAATTACATCAATAGTTATTTCACATCTCTTTAAAATTAGGAAAACAGCACCTGCAAAAGTTTAATCTCCCTTTCATTTAAAAACAATTAAAATAAAAATGATTAAACAAAAAAGCACAAAATCTCCAATGTGAAAAAAACTTCAGAAAAAATATTAAATATTAACTTTGAACCATAAACAAAGAAACCCGATATAATTACTATTTTGTTACTATTTTATAATAGAAAATTAATTTTTAAAAATAAAAGGAATTCAAAAATTCATTTAATTTAATATTTAAATTATATATATTTTACCTTTTGGTTAACAAGATACAAAATAATAAATATAAAGGAAAACAAAAAAATGATCTCTCGGTTTTTAGGTATTCTGCTTTATGATATATCTATATATTATCACCATTATAAATACATTGTATATTATAAATTACATTGTAATATTTGACTCATAACATATATATTTAGCAAAATTATTTTAAACATGCCAACAGTAATTTATTTAATTTATATCACCATCTTTATAAAATCAAAATGAGCCATACCTTTTTAGAAAGACAGGCAACACAAATTTTAGAATTTAATTCCACTGCATCTGCCCAGATTATTTTTTCACTTTCTTTAATAATATTTTCCCCCACAGGGACTGAATTACTAGTGAGTTCGCCACATATCACTCTTCCAGAATCGAAAAGAATTAAGGGCTTGTGTCCATGCACAGGAATCACTCCAAATATTGTTTCTTGAAACTATTCACAGAAATAAGCTTATACATACAGACATACATTATATATAAGTTAAGAATATAATTAAATGCAATATTTTGACTATGATTTTTTTCTAATTTATTTATTAAAACCATAATTTTATTATAAATTTAATACACAAATTTAATGATAATTTTAAGGCAACAGATCTAAAGTTATTATAACTATTATTAGGATGAATTAAATGAAATTTCATCAAATAGAACTTAATACAGCATAAAATAAATCTAAAAATATCTTTTAATTACATATACAAATTGTAATATATCATAGAAAAAAAATTATTTCCGAGATATGTGCATGTAAATTTGCAGGTTTAATTCAAAATATTAACTTGCATGTATCTTAATCAACACTTTTGAAATCAGGAAGATAAATACTATAAGATGAAAAATTCATTCTTATATATCAGAAAAGCATGAGTATAACAAAACAAATCAATACAAGTTAAAACCAAAAGCCATTTTTTTTCTTCTTTTTCATAAAGGTTATTCTTTGATATCTGTAATCCAGAACATAAAATTAAAAGATAGAATTTATTTACACAAATATTGGTAGGAAGGGGAGGTAAGTTTCACTACTTCATATTGAAAATACATTTGTGTGTGCAGATACATATTATTTAATATTTTTTAATAAGCGATCTCTTATCATAACTTAAGTGGAACTTTCAAAGATAAAACAGAAGTAATACAGTTAAACTTACTTTAAATTTAGATGCATTACTTAACACATCATCTTCCACATTTGAGTCCATCCATTGAAGAATGATCTAAAAATAAAACAGATTCTCAAAAGTTTGAAAATTTTCTTTCATTATAAAAAATTTACATTTCAGAAAAAAGAAAATATGCAACTTTACTTACATTGTTGTCCATGACACAATACAAAGATTCATTTTTGGTATCAAAAACTATAGGACATGTAAAATAATGAGGATGTTTTAACCTCCAAGAATGCACTAATTTTTTATCTCGAATCTACAAAAGAAACAAAATAGCACTTTTCTAACCACAAATATATTAACTCACAAGTAAAAAAAAAAATCACAATAATAAAAATTTAATAAACTGTAATTAATTTTGTTTCTTAAAGGGTCAGCAAAGTGCTTATAAAATATTAGAAATATGATTAACAACATAATTTTACAACAAAAGAACATTTAAAGCAATAAAAAAAGTTTATTTACCTAAAAATATTAACAAATATAACTGCATTAAGTTATCTACAAATTCATTTTGTTAAAAACATAAATAAAGAAAATCTAGTAAAAATGAAATAAAATTAATAACACTACACAATAATCACATTTGCTTCCATATATAGACTTACTCAATTATCATTAGTGAATAATATACTCTGCTATTGGCTCTCTAAATATACTATAAAGTTCTACGAATAATAATAAAATAACAATTTATATACTAAGAAAGTATATATTATCATTATTAATGATAATTTTTTTATTTAAAACTACTGCCATTATGTCATTTGGTACTTTAATGTTAATGGAATGCTCTAAATATGTAAAATTGCAATTGAATCACCGGTAATTATAATACAAAATTATGATATTTAATACATTTCCCAATATAAATTTTAAAACCTTGGTTCACATTTCATCATAGCCAAATGAAAAATATAATTATTAGTATTTTATTAAAAATTATTATTTAAAATATTTCATTATATTTTAAATCGGGGAGATTTCCCATGGAGGTGCCCGGTCACAGTACTGTTTACGTGCTACAGTTTCTCGCCAAGTTGGATATATGTCTATCCAACCCCCCACCCCTCCTAATCTCCCCTTAGGGGTGGAAACCTAACAATGCAGAGTTCCAGGGATTAGAGATAAAGGTCTGAGACGTAATTCTAGTATGAAGGAATTTGAGAGACCTTGGGGAGGCAACGAAATTGAAGTTTACAAGCAAACAAAACTTGGATATGTAGCAAAAGTGACGGCTGATATATACAGTAATGAATAAACATTACATGATAATAATTAATAAGTGACAACAATTGTTAAATTGATTAAAATAGGTTTTCATAACATCTAGGAGATAACAAATAGAAATAAATATAAATATTTAGCAGATGCCATTGGATAGAAAATGAAAGAGCAAGAAACACTTCTTTCCCGCGCAAACCAGTATTAGGCAGTAGGGTTCAAATAAAAACGCGTTCCGTGCCATGTCATAAAAAAGAATTTATCGTACTGTGCTGTGTTCTAATCTATGTAATTTATTACACAAAAAAATCATGGGTATTGTTTTATTGAGCGGCGTCCGTGGTTTTTTGACCATTTTGATTTCTTCCAACTAATAATTATTTAATTAAATAATGTAAAATTGTTTATAAAGATCACCAAGACAATTTTATTTCTAAGTGAAAATGAGGTTTTTCAAGAAAAGAAAATTGTTTGGAATTCTATAGTTTTTCTTTCTCTGTTTAAGATTGCTTTTATGCGTTTTGTTCTTACATTAAATTCTAAATATTATGAGTACCCATCCGATTACATTTTTTAATTTTATTTATTTTTAAATACTGTGAAGTTAAAAAAATATTGTACAATTGTATATAATATTATATAAACCCGATAACAGTTTGTATATATATTTTTTTTCCCATAATGGAGATCAACAAAATAAATAAATCATCTGGAAAATTAATTCATTAGACTTCTTTACTGTCATCATTCCTAAAAAAAAAAAAATGTTTGAAAATGTAATTCTACTGTAGCATACTTCTCCATTAGACTTCCTGTGTAACTCTAAATAATCTGCTACGTAGTAAATGCTAATGTCATCAAGTAAAATAAAACAAAACATTTAAAATTTCTGGCAATCATCCCTAACTATAATTGGTTCTATTATTTTATTGCTGATTTATTTATCTGACATATTTATTTTCGTTTGAAAGTGTGATTTTTCAAGAAAAGAAAATGGTTTGGAATTGCTATTATGCGTTTTGTTCTTACTTTAAATTCTAAATTTTAATGAATAACCTGTATATAGACTGCCCAACAGATTTATATCATAAATATATAATAATAATTTATTTGTTTATTTTTGTAATGATTTTGCAATATCCTTAAATGAAGTAAAGATATTGGTTTCCAGGCTGAAAACATTACAAATACTTCACTTTTTAAAAGAAAAGATAAATTTTGAATCAACATAATAGCAAGTTAGATAATGATTATTGAACAGAAATTCTGTATTTATTGTTATTTCAAACTAATTCATTAATTTTGAAAATTTAATTCATGGTGTAAGATGTCTGTATAGATAAATGATGTAAGATTTAAAAAATAATTTTAATATAGAACTTTTGTGATTTATTTTATGCTAAAGAGCACTTATTTTATTATAAATTATTATTAAAATTTTCGGAAAATAGCCAAAATAGGTTTCTGCTTTTCTTTAAATACAGATTATTGAATACAATTACGTATTTCATACTCGCTTTAAAAGAAAATTATTCCAGTAAATGGAGCTTAGTTTTTATATTATTTTAAAGAAAAGCTTTCATTAAACAATCCCCTGTAAATGCAAATCACTAGAATATTTCTTAGAACTTCAAACGATGGCCGCAAATGTACCATAAAAAAATACTTGTTGTATCATTGTTTGGTA